>OMLI01061005.1:0-12425 GCA_900302605.1 Rondeletia loricata
TTACAGATCTTACATTCAGTCGATTTTATCTTTTTCTTTGATCTGCTGGTTTGGAAACCTCAACATCAAGGTAAAAAACTCACTATCCAGGATAGTGAAAGTGAGCGGCAAGATCCTGGGTGTACAGCAGATCTCATTATCTGACCTGTTTAACAGACAGGTAGGAAGGAAGGCCCAAACCATCCTTGCCGATAGCGTCCATCCCCTCCATTCTGAATTTCAGCTTTTGCCTTCTGGCTCTAGATTCAGATTGCCCCATATTAAAAGCAACAGATATAGGAACTCCTTCATCCCCCATGCCATTTCTGTCCTCAATGCATCCGGGGGAGGAGTTAGTGTGTCCTTAGGCTACTCCCTCGGCTGAGGTGTAGCGTCTTATAATGTTTATTATGTACGCTGAATTTGTATGTTGCTGAATGATGTTGATGATGACAATGTCGACGACTTTTTATGTGTATGATGACATTGATGCTCTATATGGCTTAGTGCAATAGGAAGGTTGGACTCAAATGACTTTTTGTTGACTGACTCTCTGTATTCAGGGCACCACCCTTCCCCTTATTCCTACTGTACTGTATGTCTTCATTTTTATTATATGTAATGTATCTTGCTGCAAAACGAATTGCCCTTTGGGGACACAATAAAGTTGAAGTTGAAGTTGAACCTATTTTTTTTCATTGGCTTTTCACTGTATCTGAAATGTTAATTTTATTCATGTATCTATTGCTCTTAGTTTGTGCTTTTAGCCATGCTCTTATTTCCATTACATCTTAATTTTGCTGTTGATGTTACATGCTCTACATCCTACATTGTAACCCCCCTATTTTGTAAAACACTTTGGTTATGTGTTTTTAAAGCGCACAAAAAAAGTTGACTTGACTTGACTAGTGCCCAACACAGACATATTGATTATATAGCACCCAATGTACCTTACTAACGCCACTACTACTGCTTTGCTATGTTGTCATGATGATGTCCTGTTTCTGTATCTGAACCATCACTGTAGCTATAGACTACCTAGTGACCATAGCTGCTCCTCTGGCCTTTATATCCCCCTCTTACTCCTATTTGATCATAATTGGGTGTGGAAACATCATGATTGCCGATGTGGCCGATGGGATGTGACAGGTCAATCTCTGCTGCTCTGCATCTCGCTGGAGAGAAGACAGTCCTGGGTTGCCAAGGCTACCGACAGTCTGCCATGGCAGGTAAGCAAAGCCCCCCGAGGGGAAGAGGCTGTGAATTAATTTAGCTTTAGACTTTGTTTCTGCTTCCTCCATAGTGGCTGGCGATGAGGTGATAAGGGGCTATAGTTATCAGCCCACAGTTATCCATTTGATGAAGCTGAAAGGCATAATGCAACGATGGAATTACATTTTGGTGATTCCAGGACTCTCCAGGATGGGGACGATGAGTGTTTCTGTCTAAGTCAATGTCAGTGCCGTTCAATGATCCCATAATGTTAAGGTGCTAAACAATAGATTCTCATCTAGTTATTTGGTGGTATGAACCAAGGCTGCACCTGCAATGTGTGCTCTCATGCTTGACTGTCATAATAACAATGACATGGCTGTCCTCCCCATAGTGTGTTCACCTCTGCCTAGCAACTGGGGGTGCAGTAACCTCCATCCAGGACAGCCTCAGGAGAGAAGTAGAGAATGACGAAAACCACCACACTGCTCTGTGTTGTGTTTTTCAAGGTTATTACATGTATAGAATGTCAGCATGCTTTTACTTGTTTACATGCTTTTATTTCATCTCACCTTGACTACTACAATGCCCTGTTTACCTGAATGGCTCCAATGTGTTCAAAATGCAGCAGCAAGGCTTTTAAAGGGCCCTTACTATAGGAATTCAAATGTTTCTCTATTTATATATATGATCAAAAATGTTTAATGAAGACTCTGTTAAAATTAGATCTTGTTTAAGTATTTAAATTGAAAGTTATTGAATTTTTTCCCAGGCAGTTTCAGACTAAATCCAGTAAATGTGTCACAACTGGTCTTGGTCCTGATTGGCTCCCTCACTAAAGGAATCAGGCCAGTTTGCAGCATTTGAACTGGAAAGCCTCCACTCAGCAGGTTTATCTCATTTGACTTAGAGGAACTGGTGTTGTCAGCCAATCAGGGTCCAGTATTGTGAGGACTTAGTCTATAAATTCATTCGATTTAACATCATGAAGAACATTATTCTTATCCTGAACCATAGTATATTTGAAAACAAACTCATGAAAACTAATATATATATATACAGTATATATATAAATAATATAGGACTTTTAACCAAAACTAAGAGACGGGACTATATTTCCTCCATATTAACATCTCTTCACTGGTCTGTTTTAGAACCGATTTTAAGATTGTACTGATTACTTTTAAGGCATTGCATTGCCTGGCCCCTAGTTATCTTTCTGAACTTTTAATCCCTTATGAGCCAGAGATCCTTTTGACTGTTCCTGTGTCCAGGCCAAAGACTAAAGCTGACCGGCCTTTTTGCTTCGGAACGACTTGCCACAGGAGCTCAGGTTAGCAGAGTCAGTATCATCTTTAAAATCTTGTTGCATTGTCTGTTATTTATTTACTCCATTTGTCTTATCCCTATGGCTGGGACTATATTTTACTGTTTTATCTCAGTGTTCCATTGGCTTTATCATTCTATGTGTCGTTCTATGTTCTATAGCATTCTATTCATAATTTTCTTGTTTGTGAAGCACTTGTATCTTAGTTTGAAAAGTTATATATACATTATTATTACATATTATTATTATTATTATTATTAGTGCAGGGTGTCCTATTGTACCAAATTCAAAACAATATGTTCATAATCATGCCAGCAAAACACAAGTTTAGCCATGCATTATGGGAAGGTGTTGCAGACATGAGCTGGCTGACCGGGAGTAAATTGAGTTGGGTCAGGCCGGCCATCCTGCATCAGCAGTGTCATCATTCTGCCCTTGCTGGTTCAGGCCTGTTCCACACTCAGTCACTTCCTCTGTCCAGACCTACCCTGTCCCCACCACATGGCCCAGAGCTGGCACCGGTTCTGAGTCCCAGTCACACAGTGTGCCCTATCAGCCGTGCTGTAATCACCTCCCTCCAATACAGGCAACATGTACATGACTGACGCTTGCAGCACAAGCACTATCAACCTGTCTGCGATAGCCTCTAACAATATGATACTGTAAGTCCACTGTGTGCCTGGCTGCCTTCTGTCCCCCAGTACACCTGTAGACCTGTTCATGTTAATAAACAGCACACTTTTACACATCCTGTATATATTGTTGTCGGGTGAAAGGCTTGTATCTCCAAAATGCCAACTTTTCAGTAACTTAAAAAAACTGTTTATCCAAAAGGTTTTGAGAGGGTTTCATAAGCACAAGGGTCGCCAAATTTTCTCAACAAATATTGAACTTGAAACATGAAAACTCCAAAATTAGTTACTAGGTTTTCACATGACAAGAGCTATAATCTTTCACATACAATATTTGCTGCTATTTTACACATCCTATTAATGCTGGAATCCAGACGCACATTTTCATTCATACATTTCTACTTAATATGTTAGAGTGTTGGAATTAAGTTTAATATGTTAGTTAGTTTCATTAGTTTAGTTCAGTTTCTTGTCCTCAAGGGGAAATTCTGTCTCACAGTGCATGCAAAAAAACATACCACTGTTACACACCTATTAATTAACAAAACGTTAGTCTAATGTAATCTAATCTAATGTAATCTAATTTAATCTAAAACCTGCCTGCAAGACTCACACTTTTAAGACTTCAACAGGTGTTTTCTGTATGC
This sequence comes from Rondeletia loricata, assembly GCA_900302605.1. Taxonomy (NCBI): domain Eukaryota; kingdom Metazoa; phylum Chordata; class Actinopteri; order Beryciformes; family Rondeletiidae; genus Rondeletia; species Rondeletia loricata. The sequence continues at coordinate 3,798 of OMLI01061005.1, forward strand.
TGGTAACAAAGTGAAGACACATTGCACATTAATCTTTAGAGGTGTCTCTTTTCAATAAAGTTTCATTCGTTTCAAAATCAAAACGCAACAATTGAAGTAAACATGGAGAGGCATTTCTCTCATCACTATAATTTTACATTTTACGGTTGTAAGAGCCTGGACAAGTCTTTTGTCAAATTGATACTAGCTGTTTCTTTCACTGTACTTGAGTACTAGAGTTCTAGCAGCATAATTAATTGTAATAAATCTGTACAAAGCCAGTCCAGTTATGTTCATCAAATGTAAATCTGTAACACAACTGAGCTCATTGTGGTCAGACAGAATATCTCTAGTAAAAACAACCTGCACACCAACTAATAACTGTCAAGGTGAAAATTAAATGGACCCTTCTGCTCTCTGCAACTGGCCATGAAAAATCAATAGGCCTCTCTCTATCGCTGTATCCATTATCCAAGGAATTGGATAGTGGAAGTGAAAATGCCTTGGCAGGGCGCTGGGAGCCAGGAAAGACTCTGAGCAGGCTGGCCTTTCTGGCACAATGAGATGTTTTCTGATCCCAGCTTTCCCAGAGCGTTTGGTCATGGTACACCACTGATCGATGGAGCTATTAATACCCCAATGTTATGTGAACAAAGTCATACTCTAAAAATAAGAATAGGCTTTTCAGGACACTGTTTGCTTTAGTACAGAGCGGGGATTCAGACCAGGGTTAGCCATCAGTCAGTGAGTCACAGCACTCTACAGGCTGGTTCACATTGCCCCACCTCTGTTGATCCTGAATTAGTCAAATTAGAATTGGCCACATGCTGGTCTGGCTAAACGTTATCGATGTGCGTCTGTTGTGGCTGGTGTGCACGGCTGAACTAAAGGCAACATAAGCGTGCACCAGTCAATGTGGGAGGGGCTTTTGTAACAGCACAGCTCGCTCGGCCAAGAGAAACATACTTGATGGGTTATCAGTGAAATACACTGTATGCGCATGCATGTAACAAAAATACAGAAAAGAGGGAACTTCCCAGGAAACATTTTGGCTACGTTCACACTGCAGCTGAAAGTGTCCCAATTCAGATTTTTTTCCCCCTCACGTGACACAGATCTGATGTTTTCTAATCAGTGTGAACAGCATAAAACGTGCATGCAAATCTGATCTGGATCACATATGGATATGTGGTAGGGTTAGAGCGATATATTGGTTTGCAGATATGTCGGGCCGATATTGGCCTTTTATGAAATCAGATATCAGCCAGTCATGTGGTCCACTTCTGATATGATGGAGGTTCCTCCCTGACCACTGATACAGAAACAGTCTGGAAAACGTGACATACAAATTTACTTTCTTTGCACATTTTATTTATTCATTTAATTGTTCAGTTTTTTATAAATTAATTCTTCATTTAAAGGCAGTAATGTATCCCAGAGTTTCCCTACCATTGAATATGAATAGGTGGCTATAAAGAGCTGCTAACCCTAAAATAATCTCATTAGTCTGGGTTTCACTGGAGAGTTTTAGTGTCCCATGATGGTCTGAATGTTGTTTCAGAGCTTTTCCTCCCTGACAAGAATAACATTCTGGGGGAAACACTGAATAATTGCAATTTTTTGGATTTTAATAAAAATTTAATGATACTCAATATCAGCACAAAATATGGGCTCTCTGCGGCTTCAATAAAAATATATCAGCATCAGCCTTCAAAATCCCATCTGCTGAACCCTAATATGTGGCACAAAATCGGATCCCGAGGCATGTGACCTACATGCGACTTGTTTTTGAACGCTCAAATCGCAATTTGTCAACGTTGCCCTGAGACAGCTGTGATAATTTTGTCAGCTTGGCTGAGCCAGCGTTAGCATGGAGGATAAGGAGACACAACAATGGAAAGAAAGACAACCAGTAGACTTGATTGGTATTTGGGGAGACGACTCAGTTCAGTCAAAACTCAAAGGCACACGTCTTCTCAACATCACTATCAGTTCATATTGGTATGGGATATGTTACATCCTGTCATTCAAAAAAATCTGATATGAGCAGCAATTCAAAATTAAGTATGAAGGCCTGCAGTGTGAACGGAGCCTTTGACGTTGAATAGATGTTGATATGACATTGAAAACATCATTTTGTGAAATCAGGACCTAAATATCTTTCTGATATCAGTTCAAAACCTTTTCCAAAGCTGTTTTAATATGAATTTTTACACATATATCATATTGTGAAAATGTGCTCCTTTGGGTTGACATTGAACTTGGTCATCTCCTGCACGTTGCCATCCGTGAAATGCTTGCTGGGTTTGTACACAAATAGCCTGGAGGTAACAATTAAGCACATAATAAATACTTACTCAGCATAAGGCAACAAGCTCTCTAAAAGTATCTTTATTGTAGCTATAAATCACTGAGGTGACACCCTACTAAATACTCTGAAGCCATATCACACTTAATGCCCAATAAAACCAGCTCAATGACCCTTTGCATCCTACATACTTCAGAATATGAGTAGCATCTCCATGATGGGGGAAGAAAAGACAAAAGTGCTTGTTTCTGTTAACTGCATGGGTTATGGGACTTAAATATGGACCCCCATAATAGGAAGGGAATGAGAGTAAATCATAATAACTGGATATGATATAATAAATTCTGCATCGGCTGTATAATTATGTTCTGTGTTTTTGTTGGGGGGATGCTGTTATCCAGAGCAGAGGGGGAATGGTGTGTGTGTGTGTGTGTGTATGTGTGTGTGTGTGTGTGTGTGTGTGTGTGTGTGTGTCAACCATGCTAATAGAGTCTGGAGAGAGGTCACAGCCACACATGGTTGAGATGGATAGGAGCGATGAGGGAATGGTTACAGCCGAACAGATGAAAATAACTAAATCTGAAACAGTAGCTCACTGGCAATTTGCTTTAATAAGATCAGCATATACGACAGTTTCAAGGTTCCCGGAAACAACAAAGCAAAAACCTAAAGATAGCATCCCAACATACCTGCAATCGTGGTTACTTTTTATCCAAGTGCAAGGATGTAGAGGAGGGTAAACCCACTTTTTTTATTTAGTCTTTTATGGACTGAAATAAACCTTTATGATATAAATTCATAGTGTACATCATAGTAAGTAGTAGCAAATTGATGTAATTTATATGAGGACCAGGTCTTTTAAGGGGGGAAAAACAATTTGTTCATATTGGTGGATGTTTGCCTTATGATGATCACCGACTAGTGGTCATAGTTTACCGTCCTTTTATTTACCACTACATAATTGAAGCTCCCCATGTACCTCACATCTCTACTGTCTTTTAAATCCAATAATTATGCTACCAGATCACAGGACTGGTTCGTTTGAAATTCTCAACTTGGCAAGGCTGCTCTCTTGTACTATGCACCATATAAATGGAACAGACTACAGAGCCCTTTGAAATCAGAATTTCTTGTCACCCTCGATGTTTTTTTAAAGCAATGATATTTCACATTTTCTATTATGTTTGTAATTGCTTATGTGGTATTTTTATTGTGTTTATTATAATGTTTCATCATCTATGTTGCTGATTGTCACATTTTTTTCTCAGGTCTCTCTTCTCATGATACTACCTGATTAAACAAAGAATAAATGGAAAAAAAAATCACATCACTGTGATACTACAAACATCTAAGTATCTCAAGACAATATCATATCTCTAGCCATGTAAATTACCATCATGCTTCTTTGACAGGGGGCTTCCCTGTACAATCCAACCATCCCAGGGAAATAAATAATCTCCATACCACAGCCTGCTTTTTCTTGTTGTGTGTGATGCCGGACCTGGAAGAGCTGCGATACAGGGTGAGCTGCCCCGCCTCCTTCTCAACAGGAGGCATGTAAAATGAGGCTCAGCTCCCAACGCTCCACAAACACAAGCTCCATCCATAGCCTGGCACTGGTCTGGAGTGAGGGGGGCGGGACAGGATTATTCCACTGGCTGTGCTGACTGATATATCCCTCTCACAGCCCACAGCTGCAGCGCTCTCCTTGATTGAGCTCTGTCCATTTATCCCAGCAGCTCCAGCTACTTCGCTCCCCTCACCCTTTGTCATGCTAAATCTTCCTCATTTACTCACATGTGACGACGTCCGCACACAGACAGAATAATGGTCCAATGCTTTAAATGGTGGCCACATTTAATATATCCTGCTTTTGCTCTTTAGCTGTGATGTGAAAAGGGCTTGGTGCAATTGGTGGGGGGTCACCTTTGGTACCAAGCCCTTAAAGCCACATTAGCCATTTTTATGTAAGAATCCAGCCGTCTTATCAGCCTTAATCAAAATGTGGGGCTGCAACAGAGAAGAGCGTCAGATCTCCACTAATTGAGACTCTGTAGTTTCACCCCGTTTGCCCAAATTAAATTCCGGTGTCTGAATTAAATTCTGGTGTCTGAAAATCATCTCCGCCCACAAGAAGTGATGAATCCTAACTTAAGGGTGAAATCCAAAAGTGTCTACTAAACAGCAGGGAGTGAACACTCCATTCAGAAAAAGCTGGACTCACCAACAATAGATCTTTTCCTCTCTCGTCCCTTTGGTATCCTTTGATATAAAGCATCACAGACCGGCCGGGTTGGTAAAAACTTTACTGATATCACACACTGATTGTGACACAACTGCAAAGCCTCTATTGAAGTTCAAATTTTTCAAACAGTTACCTCTCACTGTCATTCGGAACCGCCAGCATACAAAGTTGCCCACTACAGTTTTAACGTTATTCTGCTCGACTGTTAGCCTGATCGTATGGAAGTTGACATTTGTCTACCTCAGTGAAGTCCATCGCCATTAACCACTTCAGAAAGAGAAACTGTTCTAGTTTGTCATGGAGGACCGGACTTAGCATGAAATGAATTCATCCCTTCATTCCGAGGCACTGGAAGTGAACAATGCAATCTGCTAATGCATCCGTAGAAGACATGTCAGTCCTGACAGTAATGTATTCCACAGCTCACTCTGTAACATGGGAATCAGTAGGGCCAATCACTCAAGTTACTGCAGTAGTCACCTTGACCGAGCTGGCAGCGGAGCAGAACAACATTGGTTTGTTGTGATACACTTGGATTTGTGTTTGAGACTATCTGTTACGTTTCTGAGCTGTATAGGAGGCCAATAGTGGCTGTTGTCTGAATGTTGCATTGACGCTGACCCATAAACAGATAGCATTTCATTGGGTTTAAGCAATCTCAATATTAAAGGGGCATTAAGTAATATATGAATTCTGTCAACCTCTATTGGCGACCAAGGAATTGCAACAACATGGACAGGTCTCTGGCACAGCTTACGGTGGCCTGTAATGGACATAATTAATAATGTCACATTTTCACAATAGAGAGGAGTAAGCTAGCTAATTAGAGCAGAGATCCAACAGAAACTTCTAGTGAAGAGGTAAATATCACCAAGCTAAATACTGGAATAATAATACTGCTTTGTCATTGCTTTTTTGGCTTGAGAACAAGGCTTTTTATCCTTCGTAGCTGAAATGTGTTCAGACAATGGTCACTAACTTAGAGCACTGCCCTCCATCGTTGAAAATGATACAGTTGAAAATGTGGGGATCAATGTGTGGGGAGTTTTTGTTCCAAAACAGACTACGGGCCAGAAAGTGAATTTTGACAGCCAGAAATCTCAGCACCTGGCCAAGTAATCGTTGAGTCATTGGTATTGATCAACAACCCTATCAACCCCCGCAGATATATTATGGTCATTGTACTACGTGGCAGAGAAAACTTCCTTATTGCACCTTTAAAACAGTGAGTGAAGCAAATTATATTAACCTGGGTATTACCTTTTCTTCACTTAAGCTTTCTGACTATAAGTCTTTTACAAAAAACACAATGTCTATTCTAGAACCTTTAACCCCAATAAACCTTTACAAAACACTCTTTAACAAAAAGGTTTCTTCAGACGTTTTACATTTAGAACCAAGCTGCTTAACTAGGTCGAGGCACCAGGTGAAAATGTTGATTTTGGATTGGTCAATTATGAGATATTATAATATTTTGCTTGTATGACTTATGAAGTTTCATAAAATATACAAAACAATCATCAAACACAACTATAAATAGTTAATTTATACATTTTTAAATCAGCTGGTCAAATACACCAAGCACAAAATTAGCTTTAAAAACTAAAACTTTAACACCCTTTTTCTCAAAATGACATATTTCCTGTTGTTTCCCCAACTTAACTTCTAGATATGGCCACCAAATTTGACCTGCTGCTTCTTAACAAAAATAGCTGGTAAATTATGGAGGCTTTTGTTTTTGTTATATATTTTGTCATTTCTATTTTATGGGGCATTTTACATGAAAGAAAGAGCAAATAAATCTGAGATTTTTACCATTTACCTAGCATTTTGTAAATAAATAATCCGTTTTTAAATGAAATATTAGCTGATTTGAATGAATAATTAATAATACAATAAATAAAAGTCATAATACAAAAGGGTTTGTAATTGTGCCCATACTCAACATATACAATTTCATTGTTTACCAATTCACCTGTGGTACACCACCTTAAGATACATTTCTGAATTCATATTTTCTTAGCCTGTGCACTAACTGACTCTAAATTAAACTAAATGCAACTCAAATTATTAAGTCATTATTAGTCATTAAAAGGACATCCTAGACCACAATACTTTAAAGGTTAACATTAAGTAATATGACATTTTAAACACAAAACACAAATGACTGAGCTCATATGTCTCAACACATTTCAGACATTGCTCCTATCTATTTTAGCGTTTCCCCTTGAAGTTGAAATGCATGTCTGTGTGAGATATGATAGAGGAGAAGCCCCCCTGTGGATTACCATATGACAGAGATTCCCCAGAGTGTCCCACTCACTCCATGATACATTACCTAGTTTCTGGAGACTCCCTCCTGGGCAGACTATCAGGAGCTGCTGCTACATACTGAGTTGGGGTAAAGTATTCATTTTTAGAGATTAGATTATATTGCAATTCCCCTCGACTAATTATATTTCACATAAATCACTCATTATGAAAACAGAAATTGAGGCTTTGCAGTTGTGTCACAAATCTCCCAGCAACCACATCTGGCACCATCATGGAGGCCCATTGGAGAATTGGCTGCACACAAATAATGGCTAAATATTTAACAACTAGGCTAGAAAAAGAGAAATACCTGAAAAAGATTATTGTGGTGTGGCTGTAGGTCAGTTCAGTAACGTTATAAGTAAAAGTGAATTGGTAAAGTAAGGTAGATTTGTTTCCAAATGTAGGTTACTGTGACACAGTAAACTGCTAGTCTCTACTCCAAAACACTCTGAGTTGTAGCTTGAGAAGAGTTAAACTGAACAAACACTTGGTTTTTGGCTAGCCACTACTAGTGCTAACGTTTGCTACCACTAGATACGTTAGGTAGTGCACAAATCAGATACATTAGCTGCAAAACAGTGATGGTTAGCTGCTAGCTGACAAGCTGATAATATCTAAACACAAAACTGATCAGCTTTATCAGTGACAATGATCAGTTCCCAGTCAAAAACAGCACAGAAATTAACCATGTCTATTCAATTCTGTTGAGACGGACAAGTTGTACATTCAGAAATACAATCAGCTGTTCTCAGCCAATGTTGCTCAAGAGCTGAGTACCTCCAATATGGACGCCAGAGGGTGTGTCACATCACCTGGAAGCTCTCTTTAGTTTAGGCTACGCTGGAGGGAGGTCCAGGTGAACTGATAGGGATAGATTCAGAGTACCCATTTACATTAGGCAACAAAACCAAGGACCTTTCACTGATACTCAAAGTCTTGCTTAGTCACTTTTAAAGACATAAATAAAGACATGCTAAAAAAAAAATTCTTGGCACATTTGAGGGTGAGCAAAAAATCCTCCATAACTCTAAGGGTGCTAAGCAGGGGTGTTTCTAGGATTCAAAGACACCTGGGGCTTAGCCCCAAGGGGAGTGTCAAAAATTTACATTGAAATAAAACGTCAGGGCTGGAAGCTGGAAGCATGCCATAGACAACAGAGCTGTGACTCTGTTGTCTCTCTCATCTCCTCTCATCATCCCCACTTGTCTCTCTACTCTACTCTTTTTGTTGTCTCTGTGTCTTGTCTCTCTCTTCTCACTTCTCTCCTGTTGCTATCTGTCTCTATAGCCCCTTTCACACATGCAGCCTGTTCCATTAATGTCACGGCATTGGGGTCATGTGTGAATGGAGCCGGTGTCAAAATGCCGTCAAATCAGTTCTTGCAATTTCCCTGCTCAAGACGTTGTAACGTTACTAGTAAAGTTCTGGAACGACCGTATGTGTGAACAATGCCATAACATTACTGGCACAGGCACACACAACGTTAGGACTCTCTGACGTAGGACGCTCTGACGCTCTGACGTAGGACGCTCTGACGTAGGACGCTCTGTTGTCCAACTGTGAGCCAATCAAAGTTCTCAAGGAGGTGACTAGTTAATTCTGCCGGCTGAGCCGTGTAAAGACCGCATGTAGGAGGAAAATACAAACCACCAGTGGTTTATAGTTAAGTGGCACCGCCTTAACTAAAAAAAACATTCCTACTGCACCGCCCCCCCCCCCCATTGTTTCTTGAAAAGAGTGGGAACCCTGGAGCAATTGAACCCAAATTTAAAAAAAAAAA
>OMLI01061006.1:0-11232 GCA_900302605.1 Rondeletia loricata
TTGATCAAACGTATAGACTTTTTACTAGTAGTGGAGATCAATGGTCTGTACATACAGCGAGGCAGATACCGTAGCTCTATAACTCAATATGTTGCTTCGGGGTGAGTGCCAACCACCGAACCACGGGGCTTTGCAGTTGTAAGTCGTCGGCTGCTTTATTCATCACGGCTGCTGTTCCTACAGTATAAGTGATGACTGCATCAACACACAATCTGGAAAAAAGTCACTCTCGACTTCCTCGCTATTTTAGCTGAATAGGGACGATGTCGCTTTCCTGTCTGCACTCATACGAAACATAGATCCTATATCCTATAAACAAACAAGCATTCCATTATTTAAAGAGACTGTTTTCATTTACAAAATCTGAAACTGAGGGCCCACATGGTGTGTGTGTGTGTGTGTGTGTGTGTGTGTGTGTGTGTGTGTGTGTGTGTATAACGCATCTCTACATGACCGCTGGTTGCTGTTTTCCGCCTCTTTTGTGCTCTTGATAGTATTAAGCGCTCCTCCTATTGTCTGTCTACAATCCAGCGTGTGTGTGTGTGAGCGGTAGAGAGAGTACGATGTGTCCAATGCAGTGTTGTGTCCCTGGGTAATGGAGCGGCGAGCCATCTGTCCGTCTGGCTGACCATCCGTCCGGCTCCTCAGATCCTATCAGTGTGTCTCACCTGGTAATGAAAAGCTAGCAGGTACCCCGCTACAGCCCCTTTAAAATGGATGACTTCCCTGCACAGTGGAGGCTGGCGATCACTCTCCCCCTTCACTCCTCCCTTACTCTCCAACACCCCCCACCCATCCTCCCTGCAGCGTACAAACACACATTGCTGAGGATCTATATTTGCTTTTGCAAGGGAAGGGGATCCGCTTATTTGATCTTTACTTGGGGCCCAAGGACGCTTTCCATAGGAGGGTGGGGACACGGAGGGTTTGCCCTTGCGAGTGCATTTATCGCTTAGCAGAAGAATGCGGCACATCTTGCTCTTTCGTCTTCTCCCTCCCCCGGTAACCTATATTATGTAATGCAAAAATAATGACCCAGCCGTGGCCGTGCCGCATGTTTGAAATCCAAAACAGCGACGCAAAGACCGAGCTCCAGTAATGATTTGCCATAATTGTATAAGTATGTGGAAACCACAACGCAAAACGGAGCAATGACTATTATCAGGTTGATAACCAATAATTACTTACAAACTCTGAGCTCATTAAGCAGCTCCTGTGGAGAAACCCAGCTCAATATAGCCCTCCAGGATCCCACTGCGCTCTCTCCCTCTCCCTATATCCCCCTCTCTCGCTTTCCATTCCATCTCCTCAGTCAGGCCTATACTCTTCTTTCTTTCTTTCTCTTTCTCTTTCTTGGCCTTCCATCCTCTATCTGTGACTTGTGACCACTGTAATCGTTCTCCTCTCCCACATTTCCCTGCTAAATCCCAACATCCTGTTTATTTATGTACGTGGCACGCCGCTCTCCACCTCCCTCCTCTCTCTCTCTCTCTCTCTCTCTCTCGATTATTTCTCTCTCTGGAAGATTAACCATCCCCTCTGCATCTCCTCTAATCTATCATCCTAATGGGGGCTACAAGAGGGGGGAAAAACAACAATTTACACCGGCAGAAATGGCCACAGAAGGGCGAGGGAGCCGCTTGGATTGCCACTGTCAAGCAAGTTCCAGTCTGTCACAAGGATTATTTACATTGTGCTGGTGGTGCAGGCAGCAGACCTCCTCTGAAGTGCTGAAATTGTCATCGGCAAGGTTATACGTACATTCTACACCATGCACGTACACAAACACACCGGCACACGAACACCTAACCAACATCTACCAACACTCTTTCTGTTAAAGTGGCAGGCACCCCAATGGTTGATGGTTGTTTTCATCAGAATTGTTGCATCCTACAAACCGAGTGAACTGGATGGATGCATGGATGGATGGATGGATGGATGGATGGATGGATGGATGGATGGATGCATGGACGGATGGTCATATGTTGGAAACTCCAGTGGGCAGGACGTTTATGTTCCAGTATGCGCCAGAAAGTGAGTTTTGAAAGCCAGAAATCTCAGCACCTGGCAAAATAACCGTTGAGTCATTGGTACTGATCAACAACCCTATCAAAACCCCACAGATATATTATGGTCATTTTGCATGGAGCAGTAAAAACCTTACTTATTGCCCCTTTAAGTCAAGGATAAACAGTGACACTCCCTCTCTCACACACAGCCTCATCTACAAAGTGGGAGATGCCAACCGCGGGAAGCCCCTGGTAACCACATGCTATCACAGCTCGGCCTCCCAGCCTCCGACACTCATCCACTCCACACTCGCCCACGTGAGAGCACAAACACTCACCCTCCACTAGATAGGCAGTCCCGCTTACACACCCCTCTCTCTCTCCCCCCTCCCGCCTCTCCCAGTTTCACATCTTTCCCTCTCTGCTCCTCCCATTACTGTTGTCTTCTCTGTCGGTTTGTCTCTCGGTCGGTTTGTCTCTCTCCTCCTCTCGAAGCACAGGTTTCCCTCAAGCGCTATCCCACCCTCTGTCATTTTTGTTGTCGTTTATTTGTCTATCTGTGTCTCTCTTTCTCTCCCATCCCCCTGTCAATATTAGACAGCCATACTGCACCATTTCACTCAAAGACCAGCAGAACCCGGCTGTGTTGGACTTTGCGTGTTGGACTGCATTCTCACAAACCAAATGCCTTGAAAATAGTGTGCCATTTGAAAGATATGTAGGCTAGAGGCTGACTGAGAAGCATGTTGTCAGTGTCGTGACTGAATACATGAGAGTAAAAGTAAAAGTGGGGACGCGAGGGAGATGGATGTCACTGTCGCACGCCGACTCAATGCGAGTGCCCTTTTTTCCCTCTCAACCCCGGGGGAATAACTGGCCTTCCTTCAGAGGAGGCAGAGTAGCGTTGCGGTGGGCGTCAGTCAACCAGTCAGTCACTAGTCAGTCAGTCAGGTAGACAGGCAGGCGAGGCCTCGCTGTCTCCCACTCCAGAGAGCGGGTACCCTGAACTAGTTTCAACAAAGCTGAGTCGGGGATTTAATGCAGTATATAAAGCCTCTGGGCCCTTTTAGCAATTTGGAGTCAACACACAAATACGCCCACGCTCAACTGTGGAAAGACTTCCCATCCCCGCTCCTTCATGTGCAAATGTGCTGACTGGAGGTGTGCAAGTGTGTGTGCCTGTGTGTATCTGTGTGTGTGTGTGTGTGCTCAGCTTCTGCCTAGTTTCCCTACTGAATCCTTCCTGCAACTCCCTCACTCCTTTGTCTGATCTCTAGCAGCACATCAATGGTCAGTCAGTTCAAAAACAGAATACAGAATCCAAAGTGGTACACCATAATATTCCAGTGTAGTTCCAACCCACGCTGTGTGGAGTGATGCGTGCGAGTAATTCAGCCCATGATGATCATTCAACACGGTGAGTAGTTGTTGATACCATGCAGATTGTTGAATCTGTACCTTTTTGAGTGTAGATTTTACCCTTGCCTCATACAGAAAACAATCTTTATGAGACACCATCGTATGGAAATGATGCACCATAAAGTTTCCCCCAGATGCCAATAATGCAACGGCGCCATCTGCAATATCAGGAGTGCTGCTCTTGACATTCTGCATGTGACTGGCAGCATTTCCAGCAGTTGGTAGAGTTAAGAGCCTGCGTAGGCTTTTTTTCATGCCGACATCAACTTGGGCATCTGTTGCGCAATTTGCAACTCCCAGTTGAATGAGGGAGAAACTCATATGTACAATGACATATGTGTCATTCCCTGGAGATGAACATTAACATTCCTGATGGAGAGTCAAAATGGATTACTTTCTCAGCAGCAAAACATCTTTGTCTTGCCAATTAAGCTGATCGATTGAGGCATTTGCCTTTCAAAGAGGCAAATCCAGCAAGAGAAACATCATCCAAAGGTTTATAATTGTGATCTGAATTGTTGCGTTTGTTCTCAGTGCAAATCAGTGCAATAGTAGCTTCATATTTTGTTGTATTAACACATGTTGGTGCCCTCACAATCTGGGAGACGCAAACCACTCCAACTTTGACAAATGATCCAAACTTAATCTATTAACCTCCACCGGTAAATGTTGAGTTGAGCTTTGGAGGAGCTTGTTATATTCAGTATAAAATGAATCACTAATAGTGATATCTGTACGATATACTGTGGATATATGGTAACATGGTTGCACAACTCAAGGTTGATACTTTTTTCAATTTTCAATACTATTTTTTTGAAAAACATTGCCAATCAAAAGATGATTTGGTCACAGCTGCATAAGAAGGCAGGGTTAAATGTAATGTAAGGCTAGTATTAGTGCATTGCAGTAGCATAAAGTGCCACTATAATAAAGTACAAGGATGCAGTCCAACAAGCCCCTTTTATTTCTCATTAAGATTGGGGCAGTTATTTTATACAACAATTACATTACTGGCAATGTAATTCAATACTGCACTTGATCTAGCTGCACTTGAAATATCCACTCTAGTAATCTTGTTAGGCTTTAATTGTAAATCCTAGTAAATAAAATATTACAGTGTTAAAAATAATCAAACAAAACTTGCATGCACACAGAACAAGAGTGATACACTAACATCATGTTCACTAAACTTTCTCAACAAATCAAAAACATCAAAAGTGATGACAACTGAATTCAAATATCAACATGTAACAGAAATAAAGCAGCACTGTAACAATGAATGACATGTGAAATAGTCCAGGAACAGTGTTATTGAAACACAGATTCTGACCTTAGCAATTATTGCTTAGAAGTGTATATGTTCTGACAACACAGACCCTCAGGACCCCGGTCTGTCACCGCAGGCTAGCTAGGGGGGCTAAAGCTAATTTAGGCTAGGCCAGTAAGGGGAGGGTCACAGTTCACTGTGTCCGCCCTGCTGCTTCCGCACCGGCTGACAGGCCACAGGAGTCTGAAAGTCCATGATGTACTGGCATTTGCTGGGCTCCCTCACCGATCGCAAGGCTGTCTCCGTCCCGCATGTCAGTGTGACCTAGAAAAGCACAAGGAAGGAAAGTTGAGGTGGTGAGGGGAGAAGAGACGTCGTTAGCCTAAGTCAAGAGCCATGTCAGTTTTATCTCGTAAAGGGAGACGGTTTGTTTTAGTGATTTGCCAAGCGTGACCATTTATTGGAGTACTTCTGTGGGATTGTGTGGGGGATGAAGGACTGGAAATTCACTGCAAATGACAAAATTATGCAAAAAATACCAGTGGAGTTCACAGCGATTTGTCGAGACTCGAGCATATTCAGGTCTCCTCAAATGAAATTACAGTATGTGGAGAGTGAAGTGTCTCCTGTCTAATATCGGAGTGTACGGGAGCCAAGGCGATATTGCGGCGTTACGGGACATCGCTGCTGCGGTCCCCACGTATGAGCAGGACACGCTAGGACGTGATTACCACTGTCATGACTTTAATAGGTGACTGCAAGAGAGCGGAAGGGGAAAACAACTTATTTTACTTCTAGGGGGTTTCCATAGCAACCCCTCACATCATACTGCACCCTGTACAGACAATCCCTCTAGTGAACAAAGGCACCTGGAGAGAGAGATGGGAACTTGACAGGCATTCTTGTGCTAAAGTTTCAGACCGGTACAACTAGTGATTTAGTTTTGTCCTATACTTGGATTAAAAATAGTGTCTTTTGTTGTGTCACTTTAGTTCCTTGTTATACGGTGGTATTAAGTGGGTGTGTGACGGTTTGTGTGAAACAAAGTGTGTTTTTGCGCGTTACTGAGGCAGTTTGATGAGAGCCAGAAGGTTGCCGGTTCAAATGTGGGTGGGGGAAGTGCATGAGTAACATTCTCCCCTCCTACTGTCGAGGTGCCCTTGAGCAAGGCACCCCCAACTGCTCCAATGGAGCCGCTAAGGGGCGTCAGCAGGAGACTGTAGCTGTAGTGGGCAGCTCCGTGGTGTGAATATGTGGAACTATATGAATGTGATGCAGGGCGTCGCTGGAAAAGAGCAAGCGTACTCTGTGGACTTTCTCTGGATAAATAAAGGTTGAGAGATAATGTGGAGAGAGTGGGTTAGACGGGGAACAGAGACACAAAGGGTGCCAGCTGGATAAGAATAGTCTAAACTCACAGCTTTCACACGCAAGAGTCACTATCCAGCAGCACTTTGGATTTAATGAATAACTTCAATGGTCTGAGAGTCTTATGGTGCACTGCATGTTCCTCGGCTTTGAATTACCTCTGTATCCGCCATTGAAACGATACATCGCCCCACTTAAGTCTAAAGAGAGAAACGTGTTTCACCACAGAAAGAGAGAGCGCCGCGCAAAGCCGAGGTTCGGCATTTCAGATATAATGAGGGACGACCGCCGCAGAGACTTCATTTATGGCGACCGCACGCGGTTGGGGGGGGAAAGGCAGAGTCGTATCAAAGGAATTCAATTGAGTCTTTTCAAAGGGGCCCCTGGATGGCATGAGTACATACGTTTGCACACGGCGTTTATTGGACTCCTATTTGAAGAGGGGGGCCTGGCGAAGTAAACGAGATGATTAAACGTGCTACATTTTTAATTGAACAAATTCCCACACAAACTGTAAATGTGTCTCGTGAATTTGACGGAGGGAAGGGACACGTTGGGAGAGCGGGGAGCAGAGGAGTTGAGGAGAAAGCTGCTAGAGAAAGCAACTGGAGCAACATTAACCGTAAAGTCAATGTAGACTGACAGAGCAGAGGGGAAAACAGCGAGCCAGCTTCCACCACTTGGCTTTGGACATAACATCTTTTTTATGAGGGTTACTCTTTTAGTATTCACAACATTTCTGCCTCATTTTGTTTGTACACACATTTTGCATCCGTGATGAAACTAAGGTCCGATCCAGAATTGTAGTGGAGCACCATTTTGGCCCCAGTAATGACACAGTTTATTCGACATGTTTTCACTCTATAACTGATTGATTTCTGGAGACAAGCACTTACTGCATTGTTCTATATAGACATTTGAACCTAGAAATGGTTTGCTTATATTTGTGTTGCCTATTGCCAACGCTCCTCTAATCAATGGAGCAAAATGGACCAATATGTCAATTACAAAGGGAGAAAGTCGCATAATGATTTTCCATCACCAAGGCTTACCTTTCAAAGACCTAAGTGTAAATACCCATAATTGACATGATCAATAAAACTCCAGATTGCGTCTTTAAGTCTTTAAGATGTTTCACATCCTCTATTCACTGAGTGGAACTGTAATGTGGTGTGTTTCCTCATCTTTTACTATAGCCATCTGTGTATGTCTACCATCTGTCTGTCCATCTATTAGTTTATTAGTGCCTATGTGACTGGCTGACCGGCATGTCTGCCTATCTGTGCCCCCTGGACTTTCTGTCTACCATTCTCCTCACCATCAGTGTCTGTACGTGTGTGTGTGTGTGTGTGTGTGTTTGTGTTTTTTGAGAGACACCTTCAGTACTAACCATAGTATTGCGGGTAGGTCCTTGCCAGCAGGGTTCTCCACTCTCATACCTCATCTGACTGTACTGGTTCTCTGGTGTTCCTGCCCACGTCCCCCACTTCCTGAAATTGCGGGGGGAAAAGACCATGGTCATTCTCAACATTTTGAAAAAAGTGCCTGTGAAAAAACACCGCCAAAATAGTTTCTATCCATTAGTGTAGCCGCAAAATCAATAATTTCACAATCCTATATAAACAGTTGGGACAAATCACTAAACAGGTTGGCTTATTGAAAATATGTTTCCCTCAGCAAAAATAAAAAGCTGGCAAGAAGGCCAGTCTGGCAATGGCCTCCGTTGGTTCCCAGCATTGGCGCTCTCTTGCATCCCCTCTCTTCTTCCACAATGGAGAGGAAATATTAATTACCATGTGTCAGAGTTAATTCTCTGTGCGATAGCACACAGGGGAAGGAGAAGAGAGGAACACAACGCCACTGAAGCCCATCCCAAGTGAGGCGGCGCCTGCCCAGTGCTAGCTAATTACATTCTCACCAAGTCTTTCGAGGGGAGTGAGTTAGGAGAACCAAAACAAGCTAGGGTCCAACACAGCCTTCAGGACTGACAGATGCCATTTGATTACTTACTCTGATCATTTGAGTTGAACTTAAACATGGCATATAGTGTGTTTCTTACTCATGCTGTTGGCAAGTATTGATTTGTGTCAAACATCCTATTAGGCAGGGAAATATTCTCTGCATTTGCTGCATAGTTGATTGAAGTCTTCCTTAAAATGTCTGTTGCTCTTCTCTGATCTTGATAGTATATTATATCTGTACACAGTACTACAATGAGAATCTGTGCCCTTGCAGTGACAGCCATTACCATTGTTGTTTTGGCTCTTATAATGAACATTATCCCCCTAAAAAAAGCTTCCACTGCATTTAGACAGAATTTCACTTTCAGTCGAGCGAGGCAAACGTTCGCTTCGTGTCAAAACATTTGCTGTAGTGTCACTTTCTCAACATAAAGGAAAGAACATTTTAATCCCACTGGAACAAATAGATGTTACTGTCTAGTTATGTTGGGTTGAGCCGAACAAACCAGTCGGCTCGCACTACTGAATACATTTATCCATGATCACCATTTGATCTACCGGATTTTCCCCCCAAACATCAAATAGCGCTAACCATAAATATTAAATGACATACTTAGCTGAAAGTAATGACACAGAAGAGATCATTTTTTCTGTCTGATCACAGAGGGACTGAACAGAGTATGGGAGGTAGTGAAGAAACACAAACCTTGCTCGTGCATGGCATTATTCTAAGTTTTGGCCAACAAACATAGAATTCCTTCCACATTTCATTCAACGGCACTCTTTACTCTCATTTGACCGTAACTGAGGGAAAACATGGAGCACTCTTTGATTTCAAAAAGCACTCTCCAGCCTTTACAGACACGCGGCTGTAAGGTCCCCGAGCGTGGCTTTTCCTCCGTCTGTGACGTGCATGGCTTATTTAAGATGTCTGAACAGGTCAGTCAGAGGTGAATTGCTCACACAAGTGGAAGTCGGCTGGGACCGGGCGTCTCGCCGTTTTCCTTCCAGCCTGTTTGATTGGGTTTTAGCACTCGGTTAGCACTAGGAGGCCCTCAAATGGATTGCTGTCAGGACCAGGAGACGTGGCGAGCGGAGAAAGTGACAGTGCTCTGGCTCTCGCTACCGGTTGACCGGCGATCCCTTGCGCCTCACCTCTATAAGTCCCCCACACACATATACACACACTTCATCCCCTCGCCTCCTCTTCCTTCAGTTGCGTCCCTTACCTCCATTCTCACTCTGTCAGCCCTCCTGCGCCCCAGGAGGCAGCATCAGGCCCTGTCAATTAGGCTCCAGTTATCACCGAGATGTGGCCGACACACTCGTCATTTGGAGTCGCAGGAGTCACGAGATGGAACCTTATTGACAGATCGTTCCCTGTAATAATACCTCCTCGCACATGGTATTGGCATTCTACAGTTATCACCGGTCTGTGGAGGGGGGCGTGTTATTTAGAAAAGAACACTGCTTCATTTCTCCACCATTTGTGTTGACATTTAAAAACGGTGAAATGCATACCTCAGCATCAGAGTGCATGAAGAATATATGTTACTTTCTGACCCTGTGACATACAGTAGCATAGCACAGGCTCAACTTGCAAAATGGATTCCCCCGGAGCAATGTCAACTCTATTTTCTCATCCAATTTATCACTGTTTGGCTTTAAGCTGCAACCATGATACACACGGTGCTCCATGCCCATAGCAGTGGCTCACTTGCACTTGCGGTGGCAGGGTTGGTCTCCTTACTTTATCTGGATTACTGTGTGTATTTTCTTCTCTCCTACCATAGCATGTTGGCTGATCTGCTGCTCCTGTCTCCTACAAGCCGGCAGGAAACCCTGTTTGCCCGTCCGACAAAACGCTCGGGAAGGTGCGCACCCAAGTATTAACATTCAGATCACTTAGAATACCTAGACTTGCATCTTCAAGAGTAGAAAAAAACACAAAACACACACGTTTCCATTTTAGTCCACTGTGTAAGAGGGTCTAAGAAATGACTGGCTAAAATAAAATGGAAATAAAATGACTAAATGTAATCAAAACCAAGTATGTAAATAGATTTGTGCTGGTGGAGGACAGAAAATCGCCTCCTTGCTTTCGTGGAAATCAATTTCCGACCACATGGAGACATGGGGGATCATGAATGCAGACTTCCTTTTAATGATTAATGATGGGAGATATTGAACACACGCTCTTTTTGGGGCTTAAAACGCCAGGAATCTTGTTTACAGATATCTGGGCTATGATTCATTCTTTGTCTGGCCTTCTCTAATGCCATAAAATGCACCTTCCATCACAGATAAACCAGTAATGGTAGAATATCTAGCCAGCTAAACCTATTATCCATACATTTGTGTTGCATTGTGGGAGAGATGGTGGGTCTCTGCGAACTCCATCCCAGCACCAGACATGCCTCTAACCACAGACATTAGAGAGTCAATCTCATTTAATGTTGCCACTGAATCACTAAGGTGTGATTTCTATGACACATAGAATAGCAGTTGGAGACGTGATTTAATTACATCCAGTAATTATAGAGGAAGTATAGAGGAAACTTTGCTGCAAGAAAATGACTTAATAGAGAATGAATAGAGAAGAATCATGGAATTACATAATATATCTGATTAAAATGTTAATCAAAAGTCCAATCTGCCAATTTAGGAATTTAGGAATATGCAAGAGTCGAAATATCCACATTGTTCAACAGATTTTTATAATCTAATCCTCATTAAGAATAATTCGCTTTTAAAAAAGAAGCTCTCTTTTCTTCTTCCGATAATGGCTTGAGCTGACATAAGCTCCTCTTATTTTTTTTTAAACGACGCAGTCGCCAGTGATTCTGTTTTAAACTTCATTGCAGCGCTAATCCGCACGCCTTGAGTGATAAATCCCAAAGATCCACAGCTAATCTCGCCCAGCACTGAGAGGAGAGTTAGCCCCTCCAATATAGCCACACATCAACCTGTCAGAAGCGATTATCATTTAGACAACTCTACTCTGGTGTTTAAACACCCGCAGATACTGAGGGGAGACAAAAATCTGGGTCAAAAGTGTATGTGTGCATGCCTTGATGTGTGTGTGTGTGTGTGTGTGTGTGTGTGTGTGTGTGTAGGCTCCAGAGTGTAAGCAAGACAGAGAAATCTTGGCCAAGTGCTGCTGACACCATCACATCCCCTTCTTGAATTGTGGGAAAATATTCTTTCA
>OMLI01061009.1:0-11701 GCA_900302605.1 Rondeletia loricata
TGCTGGAAATCAGTCACCGCTCTTCATCTGTGAACCAGATACTGCAGGGTTTCTGCCGCTCCGTGCCAGCTTGTCTTGTCCTACTTGTTTGTGTTTACTGTGGCGTGTGTGTGTGTGACGTCTCCTTCTCCTCGCTGGTTTCCGACAGTCATCAGATTCAGGGTAGTGAGCGGAATGACAGGACCGGTTGAGAGCAGGGAATTAGGTCAAGGGCATGGTTGCTTCTCTTGGCTCAGAGATGGTCTCCTCATCCAGCCGCGGTCAATTAATCCGCTCTCAGCATTTAGCAGTCTTACAAATCAATAGTTAAATGTGCGCAGGGGACGGAGCTGCTTGACACACTTACCTACTGTGCCACTGTAGGATATAAACGAAAGCATTCACATTTTGGCCCATGGACACTGACCTTGTCCTTGTACAAGAATGTCTCAAATTGAGCAGTAGCAGCACACACTAACTGCTTTCTGTATGGGATGAGATATTTCTCTCCATTATTATTCTTTCACCTTTTTAATCCTCTAGGCCTTGTTGTAGAAAGATATGAACCATTGCTTTTGCCCTTTTAATTCCTTTGATTGCTGCAGGTCATTATTTCTGAGTGGGAATTCAAAACAGAGATGATGGGGTTACAGGCCACACGCACTCATTCGCGCACACACAGTAACAGACAAAGTTGTCTGTGGGAGGTTGATCTGCAGTCTGTAAGCATAGAGTAAATCATTAGCTGGCCTGTTTTGGGAGTATAACTGCTCTGTTATTACACTCACTGATTACACCAGCGCACCCTTTTCCTTCCTCATGGAAACTCTCACATCTCATGCTCATCAGGAGGTGATGCAGTGTGCTTTTGTAATTCGACAGTGTCATGTTTCAGCCATATTCTCTATGAAAACTCCAGAAAAGCGATGTGTGTATTTCAACGTTCGTGTTTTGTCATTCTTAGCTTTCACAAAGGTTCGGCTTCCTTCTTATGTTTCTAAGCGATGTTTGAGGCCAAGAGCAATACTGCAACACAAAAGCTGAAGTGCCTGCTAGTCTTATCAATGGGATGTTGTTGCAAAGGAAGAAAGAGAAAGTGGTGACGTCAGTTTGGGCCAAGATAAAAGCGCCTTTTATCGGATTATGTTTTGAGGAGTAATGCTTAGACCTCTGATGGTTTGGCTTGCAATGAACCATGCCTAATGAGTCAATTATGCTATGTTTATAAGTTCCTTGTGTTAAGGAGTCTATGAAATAAAATACCTAACTAGGCCTGCATGCCATCACGGAAAATCAACCACAGTGTTATTCCATTTAATAGATTAAAATGCTTGAATGATGATCTGCTCTCCTCCTTGGCTAAGTGGTCTCATTTACTTAATATAATATAGTATTTAGTATTACTATAATTACCATAGAGCCGCTCTCATAACTGCCTACCTGCTCTACAGTCACAGTATCAGACAAAGACTACATATCCTTCCACACACACTGAGTCTGTTTTGGTGAAGTTTTCCCTTTGATACCTGTCTAAAAGTGGAACGTTTGACAGACAGGAAGAGTTACACACACACACACACACACGCACACACGCACAGCACATCCACATGGTGATCATCAACAACCAATAAGATCACCCCCTTGGCTTTCGTGTCTTGGGCTAATGGCCTTACAGTAAAACAACAGCATACTTGCCAGGGCATTGTTTTCCCTGCTGTGATTGTTTCCTACTTTTCAAGGCGTCTCAGGCATCCTGACGTTGCTCCAGGGAGGGTTTCAGACAGGCAGATAATGTTGTGGCATTTGTGTTTTCCCCGCTCACTTGCTGATTGAGACAGGGGAGCATTATCTCCAGCACTTAGGCTCGTGTACCAAGACCTTCTGGAAACAGCAGCTTGGCTTGATTTTCCCACAGACTCCAGGGCAACATTATTCACATTCAGCACAGCCAGTTACCTGCATGTTACATTTAAGTCTTGCATTGATCAATAGAGCTGTCTTATATTCTTGCTCTTACCTTTAGTATCGTAACAATAATAATAACAATAATATAGTGGTTTTACCACGATGCATTATTACCAAATGCATTGCTGTACAGTAACTCAGGGAGTGTGAGCTGAAGCCTGAACTCATCTTTACTTTCTGTTTTCAATGCCATTGTGACATTAACAGAGGCTGTAGACATGGCATGTTGTTAAGATTGTCCTTACCTCCATGGTACAATCTCATTCTCATCTGCTCCCTGTGGGACCGACTGAAAACAGGCTGCTGGGTGGTGGGTCCTGGTGCTAGTGCTGTAGAGGGGAGGTGAGGGATGGGCTGTGTTTTTGTTACATTCCAGGTTACACCCTGTTTTGCTCCGGATCATGCTGGGAAGGCCCGATGATTGCATCAAGCCCTTGTTACGTAACTGACCGGCCCAGTCGTAGTCCTGTCCAGGCTGAGAATCGCCACTGGATGGGTGCGGGCGGTGTCTTGCTAACTTGGACCAGGCTAGACAAAAACCACTCTATATAATGAGACCTGGTCATTGCATCGGGGCTCATATCATCTGGAGAGGAGAAATTAATGCTGCTTTATCATTACAGCATGTGCAAAACACTCTGCTCTGCTCTATGCCGTGCTAATGAAATTTGACAGTGGAACAACACTGTAATTACACATACATTTTATTACATTACCAGACTCTTGTGCAAGATGATGTGGCATCACAAATTTAGATTGATTCCTGTGTTTTTCCAAATGTAAGTACGTATTCTTAGTACTGTAATATGGTGACTCAGTGATAACACAAAATGAAACCTAATAAAAGTCTGAAATGGCTCTAGAGGACAAGAGCAGACCCTCTCAATGAATGATGCGTCACAAAAGGAAACTCCGCCTGGTCTGTTTTCAACATCATCCATCTGTATTAACCACTTCTCAGAATCAGAGGCACAGCATCCCACTGTATATTCAATAAAAATAATCTCTTTACCGTACATGTGTGCCACCATTTCATTTACGCATGAGCAGAGATCATATTAAACTGTATTTGAGCAGAATCCACTTTTGCAAAACAGCCTCAAAGTCTGGTTTGGGCAACTGGAACACATCCTTACTCAACACCAGCGTTTCCTCTGCCACTAAAAAAGCACAGTGGGCCACCCTGCTTAGACTAGGTGCCAGCTTGTATTGGTTTCAATGGACATATTTAGTGTTTCATAGTTTTTATTTCAGTGCCAAGAAAAATAAAAGTTGGGGGGGAAGCACTGTTCCACACCAAGTTGACTATGAACGCAACCTTTTGTACTCCATAGTAGTTGTCAGTCATCTGGGAATACAGTAGCAGGGCTGCAGCGCAGACAGGAAGTCTCTTTGAAGTTATCTCTTATTGCTGCAGATAGGAGCTGCCTGGGAGAGGAAGCCTGTCTTTGTACAAACACATTATGCCTAAGCGATCAAAGTCAAACAGCTAGCACTCTTAATATGGCATTGTTCCTTATGCACAATTTAATTACACCTAACAACATTAAACATTAAATGTCCATCTAGCCAATGTGCTCTAGTGTGGCTGAATGCATAGCCCACAAACAAGAAATTTTTCATTGAACAATACAGTGTCTAGTGTTTTATCTCTGCAGAATCCGGTTGGCCAGACTGTGTAACAACTTTATGGATTCATTTGTGTGTCAATGAAGCAATAGAAATTAACCATATCATAAATCATGTCGATTCTCCAGAGAGAGTGTGATACAGTAAACAAGTGGGTGTTTCAAAGAATGTCTGATAAAATTGGCCTTGGATTGTGGTTGAGTAGGAGGAGGAGTGTGCTGTGGTTACAGTGTGTACTCCGCTATATAGAGTGAACATCCAAACAGGAATGCTGCTTAAGATAAACAGCCACTGACATATGTGGAAAGTTGAAATAGCAAATGTGATGTTGAAGCATGTTGCATTATCTTGCCAGGATTCCTTTTCTCTGGAAAACACCTGCCTTTCCCCAAAGATGATACTCACTCCTGAAACATTTCAAAGCTTGTCATTCATCAGTGTGTATGGTAGCAAAGTGACAGGGAAGACATCACTTATCTGAGACAGGAAGAGACTCACCCATGCTGCTCTTAAGCCCAGAGAGAGCTGACATATGTGCAGGAAGACTCTGACTCGTAACTCATTCCACTATGGAACCTGTCATGATCCCCAGCTCTCCTCTCTTTGCTCAGTGTGTCTAAGCCAGCCTGGGACGCTATTGGAGGATTAGCTCATATCCCTTTAACACATGAATATATCAAGGTATGCTGATCTGGGTCCATGCCGCCAAGGAGGCAACTCGCACCAAGCCTTTTACAAGGTATAAGCTGTCACCTTATATACCATCATCAAAAGCAGATGTGTTTACGTTCTGTGTAACAGGAAGGACAATATGATGTGCCGGACAGGGAGCAACATAAGTTAAGCACTGTACTTTCACACCAAGTGGAGCAGAGTTTGACCATGATCTTCATCAGGGTCATTTTGCATGTTCAACTGACCCCTGTTGACTGTCAGTGTGGAAGGAGAATGAGGTGCTAAATGCTACTGTGGTCTGTGACTTGTCAACTGGCGTTAGGTGGCATTTGGGGAGGGGTGGGGCTGCTTAGGTATTGCGTCGTGAGCTGGGGGGTTGGCTGGGGTCTTCTGAATATGTGGGGCCCGTGGGGGCAGGGGACAGTGGGAGGGGAGCAGCTGTAGAGCCGGCCTGGCCCCTCCCACTGGCGTTAAAGTCAGACGCAGGCGTGAAAAGATAACATCCTCCCCTGCTGTGGCCCACCGAGGAATCTGGAGGGTCAGGCCCACTCCAAGGTGGGTTCACTGGGGCTGCGTCACGTTGGAATGCCCCTCAAGCAGTTGGATCAACAACCAGGGGCTAGTGGAGACAGAAGTCAGGCCTAATCTCTCCCTGCTCAACCTCCGTGATTACTAACAGTCACTATCACTATCACAGCTACAGTCAGTCACGCAGTGGAAGGTTTATCTGTGACAGTTTGTGATGACTCGTTTTATTTATTGCCCATTTATTTATTGCACAACTATTACGCAGATTGGAGCGGCTTGGTCTTAGGTCCTGGCCTTTAGCAGTTTATGTGGGTCAAGATTTGTCCATGTTGTTTGATGAAGCGCTTGCTACAAACTCAATCTGACGAGCTGATGAGTCCGGCGGCTTAACTGTGATGCTGACATGTGGAAAATCACTGCTAAAGCACTGCTGCTGATTCGCTAGCGGATGCCCTCATATGTGTTCTCCAGATGCTTGACTGGTGTCTTGAATATTGCTGCACACAGTGATGGAAGTGCCCTATTGTTGTCTCATTCTTCTCTTCTAGCTTGTGCCTCATGTTGAAACTGAAGCCAGCTCTTATTCCAGCTGTCCCACAAAAGGCGTGGACAGTCCCTGGTCAGACTGTAATACTTGAGGAATGTGTATCTTTTGTTTGCCTTTGTCAACCCTGTGTCATTGTGCAGGTGGATGGCGTGGGGTCAGATATCTTCGGTGTGTGTGCGTGCGTGTGCGTGTGTGTGTTACTCCCCCAGGCAGCACAGCTGAGTGTGGGAGGGGCCATCTCTCCAGCCTGGGTGTGAGTTCAGGGCTCTCGGACTCCCAGAGACAGAGCAGTGTGAGAAGGGAGGGTGTGAGTGTGTGTGTGTGAGGAGAAGGAGAAACTTCCCTGAGTTTTTTTTCCTGCACAAGGCTTTTCTCCTTTGGATATGCTGGCTGTCCACTTCTCTTTGGGATCTAGCGAGGAGATATCTTGCCACAGCTGTTGACAATGCAAGGAAGGGCTAATAAAGCTCCTAAGAAGGAGCTGGTCATTGAGTCTCCTCAACAGTACAAGAGCTTGGCTGCAGCTGAGACTGAGGTAGACACAGTGCCACAGGTGGTGGTAAGTCACTGAAGGACTAGACACATACCCATATGTGACTTTTTGGTTTATGTTAAGATATTTCAGTCGCCTTGGCAAAGCTGTTCTGATTTACAAGTACATGTTAATGTCACTTATGTAATGCCATAAAGGTTAACCACAGTCCTAAAGTCCTAAAGCAGGTGCCATGAGCTTCTGTGCCGGTGATCTAATGCCTGAATATCCGGTTCACTTTTTGTCATATCTTTGATTGTACACAGTTGGTGCCAACTCCCATTTAAAAGAGAGGAACGTTGGACTTGACTAGGGCTGAACTACCTGGATGGACGCAGCACACAGTTACATTTCCTAACGTTTATGACCGAACTGTCTTGTAAAAAGTTTTATTCATCTCAAAAGTCAACATTAATGACGGGGATAAAAACCCTACTGCGGGTTGAATTTGTCCAGTGGCTGGGTCTCTACAGAGCCATCTGAACAGTCGGTAGCAAAACATTAAATGTGTCAGTTAGTAGAGACACTACACAGCACCATTGTCTCAGGCTGTGAGAGGCTGCAGTGATGGGAGGAATGGGAGCCGCAGCAAAACAGCTGCTAGAGCACCGTGGAGAGGGAGTCGAAGAGATTGCTTCAAAGGTTTCTATTTTGTGCTCTTCCCGAGGATTGCTGTCAGTTTGTGGACTTCATTATACAGATGTCGGACAAATAGGTTGCATTGTGTTAGTATGATTGTTTTTCGTATACTTTTTTCAAACTGTGATTTTTTTTGGCGCAACGAAAGTGGAGAAATATTCCAAAAATAGTGACACTATTTTCAGCTCGACATAAAACAGTATGAGTCTACAAGGCCTAGACTCAACAAGTGTTTTATTTAGCAATCTCCAAGAATTTACTTATTTATTTATGCAATTTAAAGTTGGAGAGTAACACAGGACTAGGTCTGTTGACTATGGTCAGCACTGTGGGTTGAGGGAACGACTGAGCTCCTGGTTATGAATGGTCGTTTTCTTACCCAGTGTTTAGTGTACGGTGTGGTTGGCCTTCTCTGGCCACTGACATAAGCATGTGGAGGAGCTCAGTGCTGCTGTGGATTGTGGGAGGGTATGGAGGGAGACAATAGATCAGCTTATAGTCAGCAACGAGAGAGTTGGTTTAGCAATCCATCAATGGTGAGAAGAGGAAAGCATCGCTAATAATGGGGTCAGATGTTTTAGCGGCTATATCAGGATCGTTAAGCCCCTTTAATTGCAGAGTGCAGCGGCTAGAGCTTCAGCAGGTATGTGGGGCAGTAAAAGGTTTTTTGTTGTGGTGTTGTGGTGGAGTTACCAAATTTCTCACATTTCATTTTGGCTCCCATTGTTGTTGTTTTTTTCATCATTTTTCAGCATTCATCATTGACTCCAACTGTGACCTCCGGTATGTCCCACACACAGGTGTTTGGGAATCCCCCCTTGTTTATCAGCTTCTGTGTCAGGGTCGGTGTAGTTTGTCTCGGACATGGCAGGTTGATAATGATACTGAAGCAGCCGTGTGTTTATGATGTTCTTAAGGACTTAGGCTCACACTTTGTCTATTACAGACTGTCATCCACGGCACCCAACACACCAGCAGCTCTGTGGTCATAGTAGAGAGCAGGAGTAGAACACACACATCTTATCTGTCTGGACTGTTCTGCCAGAAGTCTTTAATCATATTTCCTTCCTGACTCACCTAGCCTGTCTGTCTGCATCAATCCTCTCTCTCTCTCTCTCTCTCTCTCTCTCTCTCTCCCTCTCGTGGTAGAGACACCTTTTAAGTGTGACTTGCTTGGGACGGGTACACTTGTGTTCAAACCAGTCCTGAATAAACCATTGCTCATCTCACAAATGGCTGATAAATGTCACAACCGGCTTCAACTGGCAGACATGGTGGCACCTTCTCCCGTCTGTTATCTGCTCCTTGTCCCTGAAACTGATACAAGAGCCAGTCCCATCCGTCCACAGTGTGAGGTGCTCTGTTATTAACAAGGCTGCTAGCAAGCAACACATATTAAAGCGGGTCAATATCCAAGACTCTCCCTCTGAGATCATGCTAGTATTATCAGCCCCAGATGTGGAGGCAACGTGCGAGCTGTGCTGTCGCTCAGCCCTGAAGTGTGGCGACACCACACTGTTCACTTCACACTTCACTATCTCCCTACACACACTTCAGCTCTAGGTCCCTCGTCCTATCAGCTGGAAGTGTTGAGAGCCTGCTCCATATAGCCATATATCTAATGCCCGCTGTGTCTAGTGGATCAGTACTATAACAACATTATACAGCCACTATGCCATGCCATAAATCTATAATCACCATCTGATAGCATAGCCACATCTGCTTCTATGGATAAAAAAACCCACATATATAGTCTATTTTGCTAGTTTTTTGTACTGTTGATACAGCATGTACACTTCCGATATGTTTTGAGGAACAAAAAGAGTACAGATTCCCCCTCTGGAATGCAATACACATTCATATCGGTGTTATGTTGACAAGAATAACCATATTGTTTTCAAAATAACCCAAAAGTATATATATTCAGCTGTGTAGATAACTTTAAATCCATGTTTCTCATGTCAGCTAGACTAAAAGATGAGGATGTTGTACAGTATAGTGTACATATTTGATTTGGAGTGTGATATTGTATTTGTTGCAGTGCTATTTTCCTCATTGCCTTGATAGAGATGTGATGTGTGTTGGCTGTCAGGGAGGGATGAGCTCATCATGACCCTCCCAATGCTGAGGCGGATGTACTCTCTATGGGCGGATGGAGCCCTCATAGGCCGTCATGGTGTATCTAACAGATAGCATGTGTTAGTGTAGGCCAAAGCTACAGTACAGCTATATTTACTAAGCTCTGTTAGGAGCCCTGTCTGTTCTCTGCTCCTTCTCTGCCACTGTGCGTAGTTATATGCTTCACCTATTGCATGCTTGGACTGGGAATATCATATGAACTGTTCTGCTCTTTTGGTCCATAGTTGGCCAAATCATCTGACTATCATACCATCTAATGTTTAACTTGTGGAGAGATAAAATCCTGCCTCGGGATGGCAGTCTATTGTTTTTACATCTGTGGTGCGTTTAGATGCTGTGCTCTGTCAAATCAGGCAGCTTGACCCAGGAGAGCGCTGCACCGCTATCCCTCTTTGCTCTCGCTGAACGTGGCCTTCACTTTCCACATACTGAATAGTTTCAATTTTTACTGCGCCACTAGTAAGCGTGGAGTTTCAGTGGAGGTGAGCTCCCTCCACCCCTGTGTCTCCCAGGATTAAGGATGGGTCCAATTCACTTTCTATTCAATGCGTTTGCGAAAGTGGACATTTGGATGAAAAAGATATAAAGGGTTTCTTATATCCGGCCTATGAAATATATTGAAAATGAAGGCACTATCAGTAGTAAGTGAATTGTGGTCTCAATTTATATTTTGAATTGAATCGACCCCCACCCTGCTCAGGTACTCTCTTTGTGGGTATCAATATCCTCTTGGAAATAAAGTTGTAGAGTACATCCATTCAGATTTCTAGGCAACCAGGGATGCATCACTCACAATTCATCAAAGCACAATTATTATGCATTTTCCCCACCAAATACATTTGCCTTTCGATGTATGTGTCCCTTGGTCAGTACTGCACTGTATGTGTGTAACAGAGTACCTTGTCTGTGTTCCCCAGGTGAAACCCAGGGTGATCGAGCCGTTGGACTATGAAAATGTGCTGATGCAGAGGAAGACCCAGATCCTCAGTGATGTCCTCAGAGACATGCTGCAGTTCCCCCTGGAGGACTTCCAGGTGAGTTTCACACCAACACCACCTCAGCCACAGACAACAGGGTTGTATAGGATTAAGATGGTGGTCCTGTGTAGCTCAATGGGAGATATTTCACAGTGCTACAGCGAGGCTTCTAAAGTCATGAAAAGGTCTTCACGAGAACGTGCTCCATAACCATACAAGGTCATGCCATTTAGTGTTATCTGCCCAACATCATCAGTTCCTCTCCCACTTGCGTGTTTTCCTTGTTGTATTTGTTTGGCTTTTGCAGTCTTTCCCTTTGGTTCAGGCTCGGCCCGCGCTGCGAGTGTTGGGCGGGGTCGTTCGCAGAGGCTTTCCTTTTGTTTACATCCCTTCGTGCTGTAGCGAGAGAGGGGTCAAGGGCCATCTGTTTAATTGGCTCATTCTGCCTCCTATGTTGTGACAGAGTAAGGGTTATCTCTAGCCCCATGCTACAGGACGTACGCTCGCTCAGACTTTCCACGCTGAGGATGGAAAATCTGAAATGGAAATCTGGCCCGGCGCTGGCGCTTCGGGAAGTGAGACCACTTTGAAAGATGTCCTTACCAACAGCAGCAATGAGACGTACTGTATATCCTCACATCTGACCCTGCCTCACTGTCTCACGGTCCAGAGGAAAGACGGGGCTTTTATTGTTATAGCGTTCCCTCCACTGAGAGCGGTCTTTGTCTCACGAGCCATGATGACTTTAACATCTTTCCTCTGAATGCCTATGTCGGAGAGTAAGACATTATAAAGGCAGTGTGATATTTTGTTGATTTATTAAACACATCCCTCTGAATGTCATATACTGTAACTATATACTCGTATGGAGTTTATATCGAATTTATAACATGACTGTGAAATAGTTATTGATGCACATTAAAATGCTTCCTCTTACTGTATTTGAAGCAAAGAATCTGTCACCAATTCCCAATCAGCACTCTCTCCGCGCTGTGCAAACTCTCCTTAATGAGAATGGAGGGGGCTATGAGGACAAGAGAGGGAAAGGGAGTGTTGCTAACTTTGGGTTTGCCACCGGATTAAGCCTGGGGTTGTTGAGGGAGCTTGGCGATTCGTGAAGGCCTGGCAGCTGGGGTGCTCACTCAGTGACAGCCAGGCAGCCTTGACTTTGTCTCCTCTTATATCTTGCTGTTCCAGTGTGCCGCTCTGTCAATGACATACCAGCTTTACGCACAAACAGTACGTTGTCAGGGGACAGACAGGTGATTCTGACTGAGGGGGGGGGGAACCCCACTGAAGACACATTGACTGAATCTAACATCTGTTTAGGCCTCTCTGAGCTCTTGTTCAAGCAAGCTTTTAATCTGCTTCTGTGTCAAGACCTTTGGATGTTGGCTGCCCTTAGTGAAGAGAGTCACTTGCTAGTTTATAATGCTAGTTGGTGATAAACCAAGGCCAGAGCAGGCAGAAAGAGCTCCTCTGACCACTGTGCCTGTCTGTGAGTTGTTCTCAGTTGGTGTATAAATCCTGTTTTTGGCAGTAGACAGGTCAATATTTGGTTGAACCCCCCAAAAAATTTATACAAAAGGTTATTCAACTGATTCTGGTACCATTGGGCATGCTAAATAGCATACTAAAAATCTAGTAACGTCTGACTTCCGGAAAGGGGTCATTTTGTCCAAGATGGCTGCCGGGAGCTTAAAATGGCTATATCTCAATTACTATTCAACCTAGAAAGGTTTTGGTGCCTAACCCTCAAGGAATCCGATTGAATCAGTGAAATTACTATCAGTTAATTATTTATTGACAAATTCAAGATCTGGATTTGAACTCCTGCATTGCGATGTTGTACTCTGATGTTATGGGCCTAGACAGAGCTGCCGAGTCCGTGAGACTCATGCATATCAACCAGTTCCTCGTATTTCTCACGCTGAGAATCCCACAATAAGTAAAATTGCTTTAAAAATATATATATAATATATATATTATATAAAAATATATAATAAATATTTCCTCACTTGCACTCAGTGGCGTAGATTTGGGTATGGATGTCAAGGTGCTGCTGAATTGTCCCTACCAATATTTTCAACG
>OMLI01061011.1:0-12813 GCA_900302605.1 Rondeletia loricata
TGGGGCTGGGGCTGGGGGGCAACCCGGAGTCCGGGCTGTCCAGTCCTCGTTCCGCCCTGCAGCTCATGTCCAGCGGATCTCCTTCACAGACATTTGGCAAGTTCAACCTGCCCACCATTTCGGGTTCAAAGTTGCTACACCCCAGCGACAAAGATGCGGATTTTAAAAAGAGAGCGAACTTCCAGATTGCAGTTCCTGTCGTGGTTTTCGGTCTCCGGGTTTTGTCGTTTTGTTGCTTGGTCCCCCCCCGGGTGCTGCTATCGACCTCTGCCCGGACAGCGTGCACGGCTGCCCGCTGCGAGCTTCATCAACCGGCCGGTAAATCAGACTTCCAACCCACATCCAAAACACCTGAACTAAACAAGTGTCCTTTACTCTGAAAGTCCAAAATGTCAAAGTATAGCCCTAACTTGACAGTAAAACAAAAAATGGGAGTAGAGAATTCCTGTCCAAAGTGACAGTTAATTAATCCTAATGGTGTCACCGGAGAGGGTTTGAGTATTTGAGGCTGTCCCGCCCGCTGCGTCTTTACGTTTCTCTCCTCTCAAAGGGTCTCATTGTTTTTCCAGAAATATAGGAAAGGAAACGCCTTTTTAAAGCATTTACTCGCTGCTGATTGGGGGGGAAGGATTACGAGATGGGAATTTTCCCAGCCCCTCATTCAAAATAAAGCTTGGACCGTGATGAAAATCTGGTTAATAGTTTTTCCTGATATGGTGCAAAACATGTGCAAATAATTGAAGCAATACACTCAATTTGACGGAGCACAAGAGATAACCAATGGCAACGTTTTAATAGTGTTCAACAATTGCCTCTTGTGTAGTATACAATTCAGACAATACAAATAAGTAACATTTTGTCCCAACAGAAGGCAGGAATGTGTACACTAAATGCAATTATAACATTAGGCTATATATTTAGGCTATTTGATCCACAAGGACTTTCCAAACAGAGGCACTGCAAGCATCAACATCAGCTACCAGACAGTCCTTCAAACCACAGAACAGCATTATCTCTCCTAAGACTGAGAAGCATCTGACATTGATGAGGCGATAGGAGGGAGCTGCTTTACACTGGGACAGGAAGAGCCAGAAGATACATTAACCCATCATGTTTTTATTCTGTGCCGTCTCCGCACATCTTTTCATGATCAAATTACATTTTCTTCATCAAATTATAGAGAACTTCTCAAGGAGCCCTACAAGAGGAGTCAGACAGCACACAGTGTGCTGTTGGATGGATGGATATGGACAACATGTCTGTCTCTCTTGCACTAAAACAAACAAATCCCTTGTGTCCATGTCAGTGCAAAAGAGACATTAGTACAAACCATGAAGATTAAATTATTTAAGATCATTTTGAACTATTTTAAAGATAAATCACACAGACACATATTTATATACTCACTCATTCCCTCCCTCCCTCCCTCCGAGGCAAAGGCCCAAGTTAAAAGACTTGAGCTAGCTGGTTCTAATTTCCAAGTCAACCTAGGGGGAGTTTCAAAAGCCAAGACGAAGCCGGCCTCATGTCTAACTGAGGATGCACGAAAGCCAAAGATCCTCTTTGTTCCAGACTTGGGAACTCTGAACATGGAGTCAGTGTTGCATTGTGGGACACCATTCACACAAACACTACCGACCCCTATGACGCATGTCCACTTTCATGGATCGCAGAGATCCACGCACATTGCAAACCGGTATCCCCCACTTGAAATAAAATTAGCTGAGACTGACCATGGCTATCTTAGAGATACATGGGGATATTCAGAGAACATTCACTTTAATTAAGGTCAGCCTGCCTGTAACCATTCTGGATTGGATATGGGCCAGAGTAGCAGCCAGTGGCTCTCTGAGTAGTTTTTAGTAAATAGCTCTGCATTCAGTCTTTTCAGTGCAAATACACTGTGCAACAATGTATTGAGTGTGTGATGTACAGCATATTTTACAATGTTACAAAGCACAGACATTAGTGTCATGAAAAGAAAGGTGGGAAATTACAGAAGTAAATGACATATGTACCAAGAGCATGTAGCAGCTGAGGAAGTTTCTTCATAATCCAACTTCAACGTGGGTTCATATTAATGTCGGTCAGAATAATCAAACGGTCAACTGTTTGCTCTTTCTGTAATTCTCCACTATAAGTGAATGGAGCATGATAAAGTCTTTGTGATGAATAACTGAGGGCAAGACAGGAAAGGACCATTCTGGCCTGCAGCCTTTTTGAGTTTCGAGGTTTGTATTCAGTGTGTGTCTGTTCACAGTCTTTTCTTGATGAGTTTCTCTAGTTTGCGGATGCGGGAAGACTCCTGCTCAGGGGTGGGGGCACTGAAGGAAAGAGAGGAGCCACCGTCGGCCCCGGAGGGAGGAGTGGGTAGCCTCTGTCTGAAGAGCTCCAGCATGCTGCTCTGTTCACTGCGCTTCAGACCCTATACACGCACACACAGAGGAGTAAGTTGCAACAATGTATCAACAAACATCTCAGAGAATGCATGAACTGTCCTGTTAGAGGGGTATGACAGGCCAGAGAAAATGATCAAACCAGCAAACAATGATGAAGAACCACAAAAGCTCTAAATGAGGTAGTGCATTGGTTCCCATCACAGAGTTAGACAACAACATAACATATGCAAAACAAAAGGAAGTGGAAAACATGAAAACAGGTGACATCACAGAAACAAAGTGAGACAGGGAGGGAGAGAGAATTAAAACACTTGTATGGCCCAACCAACTGACCTTCAAGTCCAGAATCTTCTGGAAGGTCTCAGGGTTGCCGTCGGCCAGGAGCTTGATGTAGTTATCAACAAACACCACTGGTGGTTCATGTGGGGCCATCACCACCTGTGGAGGAGTGGAGTTTAATGTTGGCTTCCAAACCCCCCTTTCCTGTGAACCATCATGGGACGACCCAAGAGATCTTTAAATGATCCCACATGGAGCAGCTATGGACCAAATGAGGAAGGGGGGGAGGACTACAACAGACAGTGTGCAAGTGGTTCAAGCTGCAAACAAAGAGCTATGGGACTATATTTAGGAGCCCCCTCCTCTCGCTTATTTTTGTCGTATTTTTTTTACAGACCAATTACTCCATGCATGAGTGGACAAGAATTAGCCTCACCGGTAATTATTTAGAGGGCTATAATGAGTCTGGGCAAAAATCGCAATTAGTTGAGACCAGGCAAAACAGTTAAATGGGGCACAAGCCTTGTGGATTGGATTATTTTTTCCCAACAATAGAGAGAGGGTGGAAAACGTGGATCGGATAGCTTTGCTTGGATCCGCTACAAAGCAGGCAGACCAACACATGGCTGACAGATCCCACCCCACTCCAACCTCATGCACATGCGTGCACACACACACAAACAATCTCTCAAAACATTTCTCCCTCGCTTCACACCAAAAATACCCTATCCATCCTTTTCCTGCTTTACTACTCTCTTTTTGCCAGAAGGGACAGAAGGGCATGAGAAGGTGAGAATATGGAGGGAAAGTGTGGAGAAATCAGAAGAAAGAAAGAGAAAGGGAAAGAGAGAGAGAAAGAGAGAGAGCGGGCATGGAAGGCTCAGGATTGTGTGGAATTCTTTGGTTCCTTCCTACCCCCGCCGACTGAGTGATTTACTTAGCAACTGTCCTGGAGCCAGGCCAAGGGAAAGGCCTGGAGGGACCTTGTAAAAAAAAAAAAGGAAAGAAAATGGGAGAGAGAGGTAAAGAATGAAATGGGCATAAAAGAGAGAGAGAGAAAAAAAAAAGCAACAGAGTGAGGGAAAAAACATCCAGGCTGAACAAGGGTGGGGAAGGCGGTTGCCTTTCCAACACTCCCCAGAAGAGAACTTCAGAGGTGGGAGAGAGCTGGAGCTATGGTGGGCTGGGCTGGAAGAGCGTGGAAAACAGCCACGTCTCACAGGCCTCATATTGGCCAAGAGAGGCCGTCTTAGACAGGAAGAAAGAATTCTATGTACTTTGAACATAACTGTGCACTGGTTCACATGGTAGACGACACAACTGTATCGATCTTTATCACCCAATCTAGATAATTTGACGACATCTGCATGAACATGGAGATTTGGGGTACGGGTTCTCACTTACTTGGAAAACTCAAAGAAACCATCTGTAACTATTCTCTTCTGAGAACTGAAGAACAACCAAATGTTGCCTTACGTTTAACACATTGGTCTCAGTTGCCTTACACCTAACTGGAAGGTCTATAGCATTGTCTTGATTTGTGTAAAATGACATAGGCTAGATGAGCATGAAGTCAACTCCTGAAACAAGCACATTATTTCAATAACTCATCAACTTTGGCTTGATGTGTGGCAAATAAGTTGTAAAGGAGGACTTCCAATTCACCTCCAAACACACCAACTTAATTCTGCTGAATAAGAATTACAGTGTTGCTCAAACCTACACCACTTAAAAGCAATTAGACTATGAGTGAATAGTATAACCTCCTCATATATCAGATAATACTAAGAACAGCCTATTTAAAGATTAAACATTAACAGTGTAGAAATACATGGTTTTGTCAAGAGTAGACGATATAAGCCAAAACAAAAACAATACTGATGCACAATGGTATTCTTGGTGCCTCATAATTATGTGGAAAATCAATGTTTCGGTTCACAGACCTTCTCCTGTGCTGAATTAATCGCAATCTGCAAGAAATCATGTAGTGGGTTATCTGGCTAAATCTCCATAAGTGAGCTTTGAAAACTGAAAGTGATCCATCAATCGTCCCAACTGAATCGCACAATTTCTTGCTGAGGGTAAGACAGATTTGATTTCAAGTCACTCTGCACCATAGACTGTAATTGAAAACTATTGTTGAGGCTAGGTAGAGGAATTTGTGTATTGACCTGATTTCTCGGGGTTCGTCTTTCAGCAGCTTTAGGCCCAACTCAAGGTGGAAGCAATTACCTGTGAGGCACATTGATGTTGCACAAAGTCGATGGCCAAACTGCTGGCCAGATTACAAGAGCCTCTCTTTACTCATATGGGGTTTCTCTTCCCAAGGCCGAAAAACTCTCCAAATCTTTGTAAGGCTCTTTCAAAAGTGTTTGAGATGGATGGGATCCCCAGAGATTCACCTCCAGAGAACTCGTCCTTTTGTGCCTTCTTGCTACCATTAGCGAATCGTAATGCAGGGAATACACATGATGTATAAATTGATATCTGGCGACAATACATTCACTTCTCTAATGACATTTATCAGATAAAAATACACTATTTAATTTCCAGATTCAACAACAACCAAGTTGACGCTTGGTTCAAAGTCATTATACTCTTTTTTCCCCTCTCTACTTGTCACAGCTCTCCTTTCTCAAAAACGGCAAGAAAAGTGGTGTGACCAGAAGAAACATAATTTAGTGTCCAGAAACACTGACATTTTTTCTTAACTATATGTAACGAATACCATTTCATATAGTACTGGAATATTTTCTGGCCAAGCACCTACAGTGAACCCTCAAAAATCTTTTGTCTTCAAAGGCATATTTCCAGGACATTCATCCTCTCTGATCTATATTCACAAGTTCCTCACTTAAACCATCTACGATATCAATACCCAGCAAATCTACCTATTTGTCCTTGAATCTCAAAACAAAGCAGTCAAAGCTCCCACACCTGCTCACTCGCCAAAGCCCTTGTAGGTTAAGGTCATGGATTCATTTTGTCCTACGGCCCTACTGAGCATTCTTGTCTGTCTCTTTGCTCCATCTTGTATGGCTGCAAAGACATATTCATGAACACACACACACACACACACACACACACACACACACACACACACACACACATCTCCACATATAAAGAATACAAAACTATCTCAATGATCATATTCGTAGCTGTGCCTCTAGGACTTTTATCTTTCACAATCAAGGTAAATTCTCTGCAACTTATTGAATACATGTACTTTGGAACAGCCCACCTGGCCAGTAACGAAATGTGTAATGCTCTATTCTTTTACAGAAATAAATAAAAAATCTGTCAAGAGCAGTGTATTGAATTATTGTATTGGAACTGACGTTGACCTGGCTTTAGGATATTTTACAAGCATGCAAGCAACCGAACACCAAAAGCATGAATGTGTATCTTACTGATTTCAATTATGCGTCTTGGATCAATAAAGGAGCCAAAAGGCTCAGCAGCCATGATTTTAACATTGCTTAACCAATTCTTCACCTCCAAGCATGTATTTGTCTTTGCTACAGTCCAGCCATAGAGACAGGGAGAGGAAAGAGTTTTGTACATTTTGCTGTTTGCTGATGGTCCACTGTTCTTCGCAGTGGAGGCAGGGCTGATGTTGCATGATTAGAGCAGGTCGTCCTCTGACCGCTGTAAACATCAAGGCTGTCTCACAATGATAACATCAGGAAGGAAGGAAGGCCTCCAGGGAGCCTAACAAAAATCAAGGGACAGGCAGGTGTGTATGTGTGTGTGTAAGCATCTCTCTAGGCTCCAGGGACAAGTAATTAGGGTGGGGTTAAACTGGCAGCCACATACCACTGTCCTCTAGGGTCCCATAAGGTAACCCGGGGCAAGGTTGACTGGCTAAATCCTGTTTGCTCTCCTCAATGAAAAAAAAAAACATCAATACACACTATGTGTGTGGGTGTGTGATTACGTTTGCGTGAGTAGACACACGGATGCATGCATGCATTTACTTACCCACTCATACCTTTCCACTGGCCCAAGGTCAACCACATGCTGCGTATAAGAGAGTGTGTGTGTGTGTGTGTGTGTGTGTGTGTGCGTGTGTCCTGCCTTGGTCTGTCTCACTCATTAAACCAAAGAGGTGCACAAGCTCCACTCCTATTCCCTCCCCTACCTAATGTGAGGCGGGCTAGTTTATGGAAACATGCTCATAAAATGCTATCCTGAGTGGGGTTAAAGACGCAATTAAAGGGTTATTCTGCCCAAAATAAACTCTAAATTGATAATCTGCTCAAACGACTCAGACAAACATTTTAACAGTGGCTCGCCAGTCAAACCGCAAACACTCAGAACGTTGTTGATTTAGCCTATTGTTTCTTCTTACGATGGAGTCTGAATCAGTGGAAAAAGTGGTTAGCTGCAAGCAAGCTGTCCAAGACTATTCTTGGCCAGGGGTTAAGATAGCAAAGTTCATGTTTAGAGGGATATGTCAGAGTTTTAACATTAAACTTGTTAAATGGCAAACAAGAGATAAAAGGACCATATTTATAGCAAAGGCTCTAAAAAAGGCTCCGAGCCATTAAAGGACAGAACCTCAAGTTCGGGTTGTAAAAATGGCCAGCATTAATTGAGCCACCCAAGTTCAATGTCATAAAATCTGAAGTCCCTGACAAAGTTGAGTCAGTCATTTCTATTTAGGGTTGAACTTGGGTTCTCATTAAAAATCCATCAGTTAAAAATGCGAGCTCATTCTGAGTTTATATATGAAAAGTAAACTGTTTAGATTAAGGTAAATTGATCTCTTTAACAGCATTTCCATTGGCTTTAGGAGCAACGTTGAGTTTGAGGTCAATTTCTTTTCCAACCTTCATCCAAGGAAGGTAGGCTGAGCACACTTAACAGTGATGCCCTTCTTCACACTTACACAGAGCGGCTAGAGTCCTCTTCTATTGGCCATGGAGAAGCTGCACTGGAGCGGGGTTGGGTTAAGTAAGTGCCTTGCTCTCACCTTAAGGATCATCTCTGCACGGGTCATGCCTTTCACCACTATCTTGGTGTAGCTGGCGGGTGCCTTGCGGAGCACTTGGGAGCCTATGGAGGGCAGGTCCAGCAGGACTGTCTTCAGGGAGTGGGTGTCCAGCAGGAGCTGGTGGGGTAGGATACACAAGACAGAAACTCAGGTAACACTACAGTTAAAGTTTTATTATGAGGCATTATAAGGCATCATGTGTGCTGATATGATTTACTACCATACACATCAGCAAACATTTTGCAAAAACCTGAGGTGATGAATACTTTCTGGGGAAACTTAACAGCTTTTAACAATCTCATAACAGTCATACTAGATTCAAAATGTATTTCAATGCACATAATAATGCATATAATGTGTGTATTTTCTGCTGTAATTACAACATAATAGCACATATACTATTACAGTACACTCTCTATTTTGGCCTTGTTAAGTGCATACAGTGATCACATATTGATGCAAGGACAGGTTAGCAGGAATTCAGCTTACCTGTTCAGCTCCCACCATGCTGATAGGCTTACACCTAAACAGGTGGTTGATGAATTTGGGGATGAAAGAGCTAGTCAAAGAGAGAGAGAAATGAAAAACATCAACTTCATGTGTGTGTGCGTGCATGTGTACTTGTATTACTATACTTATGAGGACCAGTTGGAGTTATAGACATACAGTAAGAAGTAAAGAGAATATATTTTGTAGCATTCGCAGTTCGCACTTTGAAAAGGGGCCATTGTAAGATTAGGGGTTAGGTTCAGGGTTTGGGTATAGGTCGAGGTTATGTATGAATTAGGGGAAGGTTAAAGTTAAGATTAGGGCCTTGGGAGTCAATGTAGTCAATGGAAAGTCTTAACTATGGATGCAGAACAAGTATGTGTGTATGTGTATGCATATGTGTGTGTGCATGTATTATACTTTGTGAACTTGATGCAGAATTGAGTGAAGTATTTGCGTGTGGAGGCCAGGTTGTCTCTGATGATCGGCACATTCTGCTTAATGTGCATGATGACTGATGTCACATATGGACTCTGGTCGCCCACATGCTCCACACTCTGCCATGGCATCTGCAGGGATGGACGGAAGGAGAGAGCGAGAGATGAAGGAAAGAGGGAGAGAATTAGGCATCAGAGGCCAGACACAACTAGTGTGTGAATAATATTCAGGTCAGGCTTGTGTATTCAATAAATGTTTAATGTAGAAAGAGGATGTGTTTGTGTATGTTAGGACCGGTAAAATTTGCAGACTTTACAATCACTTCAAAGTAAATTTTAAGACATCACATTTACACTAGACCTTTGAGATTATGTTTTGCAGAAACGCACAGTACATATTTTGGATTTGCAAATGTTGGGGTGTCCGGAAAAGGCTATTATGATTTATGGCAACACTATATTTTGGTCAAAAAACCTTCAATGACACTCTTTAAGTTAACTCTTTAACTACTTCTTGAGCACCAAATATAAGGGATGTATTCCAAGCATCTGACATCTATCTTTCACAAAACCACTAAAGACAATCTTTATTGGCAAACATATTTGATAGTATACATTTTCCTTCTTAATTAATGACTATGGTATTGACATCCAAAATGTTGCAATGGTTGGATGTGTGTGTGTGACTGTGTGTAAGTGTGGCCTACCTTGCTCATTGCGGTGAGAGCAGGGT
The DNA here is from genome assembly GCA_900302605.1 of Rondeletia loricata. Classification (NCBI taxonomy): domain Eukaryota; kingdom Metazoa; phylum Chordata; class Actinopteri; order Beryciformes; family Rondeletiidae; genus Rondeletia; species Rondeletia loricata. The sequence goes on from OMLI01061011.1 coordinate 9,334, forward strand.
CGCAGGCAGCATCAAGATCTTGAACGAGTAGCTGGATACTGTTGGAGATCACACTGAGAAACACAGAGGACACATTTAAATAATTACCTTATACAGACATACGTTGAATTGTGCAGGTTTTCATATGGATGTGGGGGACATCTTTGCTAATTTGGCATGTTCATGCAAAAATGTATTCCTTAAAAAAAAGAAATAAGGTGCACTGCAGTGTGGAAAAGCGGAAAAGCTGAATAGATGACAGCATTAAAAAGTGCTCTTTAGAAAACAGCAGAAGGGCTCTTTATAGAAAGAAATGGGTAACTTGTTCGTATTGCTTGTATTTGTGTGCGTGTCATTTACGTGCTGAATGTATCCATCTCCCCAGTCAGATTAATTCTCTCCGCCAAGAGCTTATCCACCTTCTCCTTGAGCTTCTCTTCCAGCTGGAAAACACAAACATGCACGCACACACATAAACACACAGCTTTATATTTAAGGAATATGTATTAAACAGCAGTTGACAGACTTTGAGAATGTAAGGGTACTTGAAATTACGTTTATTCAAATTTGTGTTGATCCTTTTTTCCATGCTGACATGACTAAGCACTGTGTATTTGTGTGTGTGTATGTGTGTGTGTGTGTGTGTGTGTGTGTGCGTGCGTGTGTATGTGCTGTGTATTACAGAACGGCAGCATTGATGAAACCATTCAGGTTGTGTTGTAATCATCAACAGTTACTGTGAGTTCCTCAAAACTGTGATGAAACACTCAGATCAAACTGTAACCTCCACCATGACAAGCAACTATTTACTCACAACTGTGTGGCATGATATCTGACTATGTTCCTCAGCTATTGTCACTGATGATAAATCTTTAGTTCTGCATGCTCAGTGACTAGGATATTGATTTATCAGCTTGTAAAGTAGAATTTTGTTTTGTTAGCATTCTTAATTCAAACTAAATCGTACAACTAGCCACAAGATAGCTTGTTAGTTTGCAGGTAGTGGTACCCATTGATTTCAATTAAGAACACTAACAACGCTAACAGGAGTTCTTGGGGTAGCTCTATGACAAATATAGAAATGTCTTCCCCCCCAATAATATGAGTGCCTGGCAAAGGAAAATGTAAGTTAAAATCTAAATATAAAGGTATACATTTAAGAGATACTTAAAAGTCTGTGTGTGTGCGTGCGTGTGTGCGCATGCATCCCCATGCCTGTTGTGTGGTAGCCAGGCAGTACTCGGCGGTGCTGAGGATGCTACAGATGAGGCAGAGCTCGTCCATGGTGAACTTGGCTGCTTCCGAGCCTTCCTTCTCCTTCAGCAGACTGCTGATGGTAAGACCCCCACTGTTACTACTGGTCCTGGAGAGAGGGAGGGAAGGACAGAGAAGAGAGAAAGGTAGAAAGACAGAGAAAGAGATTGAGACAGAAAGAGACAGAGACAGACAAAGAGAGATTAACAGAGCAAGTGAAAGAGGGGACATTTTTTATAAAGTCAAAGGGTGAATTGAGGCGGGGTGGGGGTGAACTACAAGAATTGACAGAGCCCTACATTGTTGTCACTAAGGCCATGTCCACACTAATCCGGATACATTTTTAAACGCTGTTTTTGTGTCGAAATGTTTTCCGTCCACTGGACTAGCATTTCTTAATGTTTTCGAAAAGTTGGCCATCCACACCAAAACGCTTAAATGTCTTTAATAGGCATGCGCAGTAAACCAATCATATGTCAGCGTTTACGAAACTCTTCAAATGTATCCACTTCGGAGAGCATCTTCGAAAATCTAAATTTTTGGTGGATTAAAATGCTGTTTTAGTGTGGACGAAAGGGCAAAACGGGTTTAAAAAAAAAGCGTTTTCAGATTTCTCCGGATTAGTGTGGACATGGCCTAAGACTGGTGCTGTGGACCCCTGTGGTTGCTGAGCCATAGGAGAAAACTCCTAGTGGAATGTATCTTTTTAAACCACAGGTAAAGGAAGACATTTTTTTAAATAACTGAGACACAACAACAGGCACAGCTACAAGCAGACATAAGCGTAAGGATGTTATGCCAACGTGGCTTCAGTGGCCACCCCCTCATTAATAAATGTCACAGCAGAGACATATGGGCAAAACCACAACATAACTCAAGCTCCTTGAGAGGGCCCCTTTCAAAACCTCCCAAAAACAATACACAGCCCACCACAGAAGATAAGCGCGTGCATGTGCCTGTATGTGTACATACTTGCAAAGTGTGAGTGCATCTTTGCCTGAGTGTGCCTACATATACGGTTTATATTAGTATGTCAGTGAGTGCAAGTGTATAATTAACATGCATGCATATCTGAGGCAGAAACAGAGCACGCCTGTGTGTGTGTGTGTTTGTGTGTGTGTGTGTGTGTGCGTGTGTGTGTGTGTGTGTGTACACCACAGCCAGTGAGGGTTCTAATGTGGCCAATGAGCCAGAGATGTTTTTGCTGGTAGTGTATTAAGCATTGCCGCAACATAACCATCTCCAGATCCCACATAGCATGCAACTCCAGCCCATCAAACACAGCAAGGACTAAAGACATTAACTATCAAACTAAACTCCTAAAAAGCCCCATCATCATGCAGGAAGAATGAACAATTCTGGGCATGGCATGCTTGTTTGTCAAAAGCCAATCGAGAAAAATCGGTATTTGTTATTGCACAGAAAATGAAATGGTTTAGATGGATGGAAATGGTTGAAATATTAGACAATGAACACTATAAGCTGGTTTGTGCTTCTAACATTGTTTTTGGTATACAGTTATTGCTCTTATCAAATATGTTTTTGGAAAAGCCCAGAGGCTTAGCTTGACTGAAGGGAATAAGGAAAGAAGTGGGGCTCTCTAAGCCAGTCCTGATTTATTTTCCTTTCCATCATCCTTCCTTTAATAAATTCCAACTTCAAAGTTGGAGTTAGATTTGACCATGTCAGTAAAAATTCTAACATGTGGGCAAACATTCTACGATGGAAATGTAGTGAGTATGGGATCTCACCATCCTTTTACCATGTCATGCCATGCTTGCCTTTTATTTCTTCATGGAATGACCCTGACATTTTGAACTCTAGTCTACTATTCTTCATCATACAGGTACTTGTCAGAATATGGGACAAAGTTTCTGTCAACATTCCTCACTGAAAACAATGGGTACCACTAGCTGCAAATTAGTGGAAGCAGACAAAGACTGAACCACCGGAGATGACAGTCTTACTTGGGCAGGTTGCCAGAGAGGATCTTCCAGGCGTACTCTCTCAGGTATTTCTGGAAGATGGTTGTGAGGGCAATCATGGGCTCTCCAGTGCTCAGTTGGGAGCACTGCACCATGCACTTCTTGTAATAGACAAAGAGATCAGCGCAGCTAGGCAGTACTGCACCACCCTCCTCCGTCCCCGACTTGGGGGGGCCCTGTGCTCGGAAGTCAGCCACAAACCGGTCAATCAGTTCGCCAAGGTTCCTGAAGATGCCAAGGTATGTATGAACAGACACACACA
>OMLI01061015.1:7206-21983 GCA_900302605.1 Rondeletia loricata
ATATGTAAAGTTTAATTAACTTAATATGAATTAGTCTATGAATAATAATACTGAGTTGTAGATTTTGCACAATGTTGTTACTGTGGAGTGTTTTCTTATTCTTAAACATGAATTACCGGGTCAGTCGAAATATACCGTCTTACTAGAGCAGGTGGTATATTTGCGCTGCTGTGTGCTCTTATGAATTGCTTCTGGGACATGCAAATGATCAATAGGGAGTGGTGGTTACGCTGTGTAATGCTGGGTTTATGGGTAAGAAAACATTCTACCATGACTGTCTACCTTGACTGTCTGAGTCCATAACTCATCCTAACCCTGCTGGTGAGTTCAGGGACAGCTCTACTCAAATACATAGAAAGCTTTCTGACACAATCCATCACAGTGCGATATGGAAACTGCATGAGGGGGAAGGAAGGCAGGAGAGGGACATCAAAACAGCATCAAAGATCACAGGCCTGAATATCAGCTTAAACTGGGTCTGCAGGAGGGCCTGAGAAGATGATTGGAGAATGGTCACACCCGGGCTCTGCTCTGTTTCAACGGTGGCCTTGAGGTAGACATTTCAGGGTAATAGCCACAAAGTCTTATTGTTAGGTCTTAGTTTTATAAGAACACCTTCTTCCCTACAACAATCTCTGATGTCAAATAAACTACCTCCACAGGCTTGTAGTTGTATTGTTCTCATGTACTGACTGACCTATTATATAATGTGTTGTAATGTCTCTAAATGCAATTCGTTGCAATTATTGTTGTGCTGTTGTACCAAAGAAAATACAATCCACCAATGGAGTGTTGTGTGGTAATAACAGCACTTTATCTATGACTTTGATGTAACAAATAAATCCATAAAATGATGAGTCAGGAGTAGAATAATCAGGCCATATTACCACCAGCCAACTCTAACTACAATTTATTCTATACGTACTGATGTTCCAGAGAAAACATATCTCTGGCAGGCACATACTGTATGCCACTAAACATCTCTCCCTGGTGGACGGTGTAGCCTGAGGCTGCAGATTAACCCCTCACTCGTATGGAGGAGCAGGTGGTTTGGATGACGTTGGATCTTGTGGCTGGATCAGAGGATTTGCTTCTGACAGCTGAGCAGGCTCATGGAGAGTAGAAACAGAATTGGTGTTGTTCGCTGCCAGAACACTGACTCCATATTAGGCCTATTTCGCCTGTGTTCTTTTTGAAAATAGGAAAGGTAATAACAGATTATATAGATTGGAGGTAAACAGATACAGAGGAAATGTAACAAACCTGTGAAATGACTGAGTAAGTGGATTTGGTCCATACATACTGTACCATATAGTAGGGACTTTGCTAAATAGCATATATATAATATAATATCAATATATCCTTAAAACACAGACAACATGGTGAAGATGAAAGATATTTTTTACTATAATTGCATGCTTGAAAAATGTAATGTGAGGTTTCTGCTTCACCTGACAACTTCACCAGCTTGAAATGTGTTTTTCATTTATCTGCTTCTCCAGGCCAGAGAGTTCTCCCTCTACAAGGCCATCCAAACAAAATGTATTCAGACAGTTCTTTTTTGGCAATTCACCTGCACAATATCATTTTGTGAGAAAATCATGTCTTGTAATATTTCTAGTTTGTGTTTCTAAAGAATGAGCGCTACCATCATTGAAACCCAGGGTGCTGATGTCTTTGATCTACAAGTTTCAAACACGAATCTAGGACACATAGAAGCTATTACTGGAAATCAATCATTCAAGTCGTTCCTTTTCATATATTTTAATATCCTTTATTTTTGTATATTATTTTAATATATTTAGTAGATGAACTATATGACAGTCACAACACCAAATGTGAATTCACAGCATACAATGATGCAATTAAGGTGCACTGGAGCATTGACTGACAGCTGCCAATCTTCGACTCTTGGCTGAGAGGTGAAAGAGCTACTAATTTCTAATCATGGGTCTTAATGGGGATTTGAGGTGCAGGACTAGGAAGTACAATGCATTACTTCAAATTAGACTTAGGTCATTTGGGCAATTCTGACCAGATCAAACAATGAGAGATGATTTGAAAACCCCAATCAGTAGGAAAACCTAATGTACAGTAGTATAGTACAGTACAGTAGTTCAGCCTCAGCTGAAAAACCCATAGTACTCAGTCTTCTGAAAAATTCTGTTATTGCATTCACTCCATTAGGTAGCCTAATCTCAGGCCAACACAACTGCCAGAGTAGGTCTATCTTTGAATCCTTTTTCACCTTTGAAAAAAAGAGAAAAAGATGGAGCTGGATGTTGGAGCACAGTGTGTCACCACATTTGACCACAGCAGTGATTCTGCGTCCTGGACTGATGTGTTTTCCCAGAGCTTGTTTGTCCGCTCTGCGATTCTGCCTCTTAACCTTTCCTCTCTTCCAGGCTCCCTGGTGGCCTTCCACTAGGCCTGGGGACGGCAGCTGCAGAGTGTCACTGGGAAACTTCACAGCTCTGCCTCAATGTCCACTCAAATGGGCGAAGATAAGTTTGATGCTGCTTTGTCTTGTTTATGTCTCAGCGAAGAAAGGTTGTTTCAGGTTGTTGTTGAAGAGGGTCTTTTTGCATCACGCGTTTCCATCAAGGCGTTGACGCCACTCAGGTCTAGCAAAACCATCAGCCAACATAATAACACCTAAAGATCTAACCATACGCATACAGATGCAACCAGGCCAGATGAAGATATTAGTCATTTAATGTGGTCTACCATCATAGAACACTGTTGCTGTCATATAGCCTACATAAAGCTTTGATTAGTGTGTGGCACACCTCGTGCCGCCAGAGGCAAAGTGATGCTCTCTTGTGGAGACAGTGAGCAGCAACAGCCAATACGTGACGCGCCGGGGTGGAGCTGAGTTCAGACACGCTGTGGCAGCTCTGACTGTGTGGTCAGACATGGAGTTGTTTCAAAGGATGCCACCAATGGAAACCCATCGGCTTTACGAGTTACATGGCAACCGAGACAAATTTACTTGATATTTTTATTCAGTTGAAGAATATTTTTTACTGCTTCGAGAATTAAAATACCGACTGTTGTTTTGTTTTCGTGAGTTGAATATTTGTAATCGCGCAGACATTTGCAAATATCTTTGTATGAGGTTTTTAATTTTTTATTCTATATCCTGGCCACCACTGGACATGTTGCGAAATGTGAGGGCGCCCGCTTGAATGCCGAAATAGTCCACAATTTGTCCGACCTACTGGAATGAGACCAGTGGGATTGAACACAGTATGCGCAGCACATTGTTTTCTTTTGGAAACGAACTTTAAAGTCCTCTTTATGGAGTTTCAAAATGACATATTCTAACCCGATGAACGAAAGCCACGATGAGGTCTATTTTGCTGAAGCCTACAATTTATCTCTTTTGGACCAAATATGTCCAAACGACAGCAACACGACCCGCACGAACTTCACACTGGACTCGCAGGTTGTCGGGGTTGGGATCTTCCTCTCCGTGTTTATTTTGGTGGCAATTGTGGGGAACATCCTGGTTATCCTGTCTGTTGTGTGCAATAAACATTTGCAGACTGTGACCAACTTTTTCATCGTGAACTTAGCCATGGCAGATTTGTTGCTGAGCATTATTGTGCTGCCCTTCTCTGCGTCTTTGGAGGTTCTGGGCTGCTGGGTGTTTGGAAGGGTTTTCTGTAACATCTGGGCAGCGGTGGATGTGCTGTGCTGCACCGCATCCATCCTCAGCCTCTGCGTCATCTCCATCGACCGGTACATAGGCGTGAAATACTGCCTTAAATACCCCAGCATTATGACAGAGAGGAAAGCAGGAGTTATTTTAGTCATAGTATGGGTATCGTCCGTAGTCATCTCCGTCGGACCGCTGCTGGGATGGAAGGAACCGCCGCCTTCGGACGACAGCATCTGCAGGATCACGGAGGAGCCGGGCTATGCGCTCTTCTCCTCACTCTTTTCTTTCTACCTCCCGCTCATGGTCATTCTGATCATGTATTTCAGGGTGTATGTAGTGGCCCGCAGGACTACCAAGAGCTTGGAAGCGGGCGTCAAACGAGAGAGAAATAAGTCGATAGAAGTCGTGCTCAGGATCCACTGTCGCAGCGTGCTGGAGGACGCGCGTCCCACCAGCGCCAAGAGCAGTAAGAACCACCCGTTTCGAAGTTCGCTGTCTGTGCGCTTGATGAAGTTCTCCAGGGAGAAAAAGGCTGCTAAAACCCTAGCGATTGTTGTTGGGATGTTCATCATGTGTTGGCTACCTTTTTTCTTCTTTCTGCCGCTGGGTATGTCCTATTACTTTTATGTTATATGTAGGCTATGTATTCTTCAGCCCATAAAATGCGCTCCAGTGCGTTTGGTGGAGTGTTAAGCGGTCCTTGTGCCTATTACCTGGAGACTATAGGCTACTCTTTGCATATTACTTTGGAATAATTCAGCATCCTCCTTGTCAAAATGGTAATCACGTCAAATGACATCGCTTGACAAGTAATCTAGGCTATCATTTGTTAGTGTTTGACATTTTATCAATTTATTTATTTCTATTTTATTTCTGTTTCATTTACTCGTATGCAATGAGTCGAGGTTTAAATTCTGACAAATGGATTCAAATGTAACTTGAATAATTAATACATTTGCGTCACTGTGAGTTGATGAAACACTGTTGGCCTATGCAGCTCATTCTTGAGAATTATTTTAGCGGCTGTAGGCCAAAAAGACGAGCGTGTATTTGGACCCATATTAATGCCAAAGCAGCCAGCCTACCTATTTTGAATAGTAGGCATACTTGCTATCCAATCAATAATATAGGCTACTACAGCCTAAGAGAACACACTGACAACGCAACAGCCACTACAAAAACAGAAAAAACATAGAAATAAGGCAATGCACATGAAAGGATTTAACTCCAAAACGCTATTTTGGGGAAAAATAGGAAAGTAATCAGTAAGTAGTTTATTTAAAAGGCAACGATGATGTTATCCTCAAAAACAACTGTTTTGTCAGAAAAGGTCTTAAGATGAGAATGTAACCATTAATGTGCTTTACTTTCATGCCAGCAATAATTTAGTAAGAGTAGGCTCATTTTTTTCAGATGATTGAAAGAACAGCCCTAATAGATCCATTGTTATACTTCAGTAGATAATAATACTCTAATAGTAAATGTTCACAGCCCTTCACAGCCATCACAGTGTCCCCAATGTCCCAATCCAAGTACCAGCTCCAGTAGGCTACAGTGGTTCTGATTTTAAGTCTTACATCCTGATTTACAATCATGATATATGGGCACTATATTTGTTTGTTTTCGGTGAGCAATTTAGATGTTTTTTTTTTTCATTGTCTTAAAATTTGTAGTAGTATGGAGCTATTGCGAAATGAAACAGTACATCATTCATGGATGCACTGCTGCCTGAAGCCCCCCCCCCAAAAAAATGTTGATTGAAGAATACAAATGCAGATGTTGAGCATATGGCAAAGCAAAATGATTGGACACAATATCCTATACGATGGGATATGTGAGAGAGGATCAGACACAGAGAAGGAGAGAGTCTCTCTAATCAGACGGACCTTCTATGGAGATGGCCCTTGTGAGTCATTATGGCTTTACATAAATCAGACTGAATAATACATAAATGCACATAAGGATGTGCTTACAGAAACTAATGGCACACACGCACACACACACACACACACACACACACACACCCCTCCCAGCACTCTCATTCTGGCTGCATCTCTACATTTTAAGAACAGAATATTAGAACCAACCCTCCAGGGAGATAAAGCATACATGAAGTGTAATGAGTGATTGTAATCACTCCATTAAAATGTATGAGTGGGAAAAGGGCAAGTTTATTCTTGCTCCATAGTATCTGAGAGTTATAATCTTACAAAATGAGGATGGGTAATTAAATAATAACTAAATAAATACATGGAAACTCATTAGACACCACATGCATTTAGAATAGCCAGGGAAAAGAGAACAGCTGAGAGTGGTTTTCTATTTGAGCATTGTTTGCATAATTACTTCGCAGTTCTATTTGCCTATTGATTAATTCAAAACAATTTGTATTTTGTCATTTATATTGATCACAGAGTTATACATAGACCAAAGCTTTTCCCGAACTTTGCAGAATAAGCTCTACCCATAACACCAGAGTGTCATGGTTTGATACACATGCCTACAGCATAACTCTCATTACATTGTGCCAAGTTCCTCCTCCCCGCTTGTTATTGTGGATGCATGAAGGAAGCCTGGCTGATAACATTGCCTGGTAGGACATCAGAAAGTTTCCTTCTCACTCAAATCACAACAATGTGCTCAAAAAACAGGAGGAAGAAAGGAAAGGGTGAGGCAGAGATGGCTCCAGTCCAGACACACACATTGTACACCACACTCTTTAAAATTCCAATGCAGTAAATGTTCTTTTGTCTTGATTCATTTGTGAATCACAAAGAAAAAACAAAATGTTGGTAGAGTAGATAACCTTTGGATAATTTAAAAAGAGACCATGTATCCAAGGCTTTTGTGTTCAGAGATTTTCACACTTCTTAAATTTAGCCATACTCAGGATTTGATGTTACAAATCTCTTGTGCCATAATCCAGGGAGAGCATTCATACAGAAGCCCAGTTTGGATGTCAAAAGAATGATGTACTAACCCACAAATGGTGACCATAGCAAACCTCAGGCTATGCCGACATAAATCATAAATCTACAGGACAATCAGACAAGCAGCACAATTCACTAGCCACCTAATCTAAATGTTACAGGGTTGCGTGTGTGCAGTGCCAGTCCTTGCCTCCCTGGGGCCCTAAACAAAATTCAGAGAGGGGCCCACTACCTGACTCGTGTAAACCACTTCCCACACAGTCACATCGCAACACTGATGTATACTGCCACTCCTGTCCCAGTGCATTCCTCCCTCCTTTAAAACAGTTTGTGCCTTCTCTCCTTCTGATTGAAAAAAAGAAAACAGACAAGAATGAATTCTAAACAAACTAATTTTTGTTATTAATACAAATCAATACACCAACAATCAATGAAATGGTAAGATAACATTCTTAATATTTATTGATAGTTATAATTAATATTACAAACATTATTACAATATTCAGATGGGTTGATGTTGATACGGTGTGGACAAATATCATTAATGAGTAATCTCTTGCTGAGAGGCAGACATGTCTTTTTAGCACCTCTTATCCCAATCAAGTCCATCCTCTGTGATGTTCTCAAGCTCATCAGTGTAGTCTGATTCATCTGAAACTCCATTGTGTCCTCACACCACTGGCCAATATTAGCAGGCCCGGATTATACCACTAGGGGGCCCCTGGGCAAGCATGGACCCATGGGCCCCCAGCCCCCCTCCCCTCCTCCCCACACTTGGGCAGCTCCTGATAGACCCACACTGGATATATGCCGCGTCAATTACCAACCCAATCAAGTGCCCAAGCCCATCAAATTATAGAGAAATTATTAAAATGATGATATGAGGGCGACTACAAGCAACCATCAATGCCAATTATAGCAGGGTAATCAGGAAATAATACAGCAGCCGGCAGGAAGGCAATATGATAGATATTAAACTAAAAACAGTATTACAAATACAATGCCAAGCAGTTTGGCTGTTTCCAATATCATAGATTCTACTAGGCTATGTTTACATTAATAGTAGTCAACCAGCAGTGTGATAACACTGTGCGTGGATATCCTCTCAAGTGCAGTGCCATGTAGACATGGCGAGAACGTGTTTCAAGCCAGTGACACAAAGCAACAAACACTGCTAAATGTACAACTTGAAAAGAACCAACAATAAGATCAGTGTTTCACCTAGAATCTTTTTTCAGGTCTGCAATTTATATTTGTGTTCACATTTTTGTTCACTCTGTGTTCAAGACTTAAAACAAAGACTGTCTGGGTCCCGTCTGGGCACATTTCAATTGAATTAGTGATATGTTGCAAAAAGTATTGAACATGGACGTGGTACTTAGAAAATTTTGGACCCCTTGCTGGCCCTGAGTCCAGGGGCCCCGGGGCACGTGTCCTGCATGCCCACTTGGTGATCAGGCCTTGAATATTAGTGCATCAGACTCACAAATATTACTCTGTTGCCAGCAACCAACAGAGAAAAAAGAGAATAGCCTTTCATATTTGCTGTTTGTATGTAGTCTTTCATTAAGTCTGTCTCCCAGTGTGGTGGATATAGCTACCACAGCTCCACAGAACAAGACAGCCTGGATAAATCACCAAGCACAATCATACACAGAATATAGGAATAGCTTTTCAGCTGGGAATAGCTCAACAATGTCCTAATTGGCTTGAGTTCCTTTCTTTGTTGCTGACATGAATCCAATTATTTGAAATGTGTACATTCATACATGTTAGGGAATAATCAAGTTCCCACTTAAACCTGAACTTGTATGGGCAACGTTTCAGCAATACAAAAAGTGTGTATCCAGAATATTGACAGAATACACTTGTAGTAAGAATATTGAAAGAAAACACTCGCTCTGTAGAATTAGAGAATTACTATCTCCCTCACTCTAATTACTGCATTGTGTGTGTGTGCAGATAAATAATACATTCCTAAATCATATACTCCTTCGTCCCTTAAAGAACTTGAGACTTTCCCTCTTGAAGAAATGTCCAATATCTCACTACATACAGTTCAGGACTTTTATGACAGCATTCCAAGGAGGTTTGAAGCCACTCTGAAGGCAAAGGGTGGCCCTACTCCTTATTAGGTATTTGATATTCATATATTGTTAAGTGTTTCTGTTATTTTGTCCATCCCCCATTCTTTTCAAGTCTGTTCCCCTTGCCACATCAAATACTTTAACAGTTTTTGTGGCTTACTTTAAATGCATGCCTATGGTCATGCCTGCATTCATCGAACTATAGCACAGTCCTTTGTAGCCTTAAGTTGAGGTTGAGGTTTAAAAAGCAAAGCATCAAATGTTGACCTTCACATGGAACATCAGACGTCAAAGAGATAATTCCCTAAGCTCTGTAACTTTGATTGACAAGTAGTCTGTTTGCTCACACAAAAGAGCTGTCACAAAATTTTGTCTGAGAGACTTGATATGTCCCTAGACTACCTGACTGGCTTTCTTGTATAAACCTCTACATATTCAAAGCCTTTAATGCATTGGACTGGGTCTCTGAACCTAGATCAATTGCCATATAACTTTGAAAATCATATGTTCAGAAAAGGCTTAAAATGGCAAACATCTGAGACTTTAATCTAAAAAAAGCAGACAAGAACAAAGAAGTAAAAAGATTGCCTCTTGTCATGGTATTATGGTCGTGTGTCAGAGTGGTGAATCACTTGATATCTGCTTTCAATGACAAATCAGTTCCCACATGCCAGAGGGAATGTCATTTCAGTAAAAATAACCAATGAAGAACACCAATTATTTTGATTACTTGATTCATCTTAATCCTTTACTGTGTTGAGTCAGAACTGATTCACAGATACAGAAATTAAGTGAAAGCCAGGTAGAGGATGCTATGGGTGTGTACATAGAAAATATATACTGCAGAAAAGTTAAAGGGAGGGTTTAGGATTTTTAGAAGTCTGCTGTATTAATCACAAGACAAGGCCTGTCTCAGGATATTCAAAAAGTTTCATGCCAGAGTTTTTGTTTCTGAGTAATTGGCACGAGCCTCCTGTTAGCATATGTTAGCAAGTGTACGTCAAAGCAGTATGAAACCATCACTTTAAAAATCCTGTACAAGCCATTCCATATACTTCCACAGCTGTTGTACAAGCAAGATTAAGTAATAGAGCTCCCATTGTAGTAATAGAATTGTCTGAAAGGACTTTTGGGCCCGATTCAGACCTTGACTTAAGCACTGTATTTTATTATGTTATTATGCAATTAATGATCCATGGGAAAGTTTCCAATTCAATCTTCATGCTTCATCATCCTTAACAAAACTGAAATAGAGGTGCACGAAATTTAAAGGTAGCCCATGGCAGGATTTCCCACCATACCAATGGGAAGGACAAAGAACCCAAGATTTTCAATAAACCTATGCACAAGCAGAAGCACGCCACAAATCCTCAGCGCACGCATCGAATAGTCGAAGAGTTCAACATGCGGATCTCAATCCATGTAAGACCTGCGTAAGTTTACGCAGTCTGAATCACGTCCCAGGATTTTGAGAGATTGATTAATTTCTAACAAAAAACAAAACTATGGTGTGAGCACGTTTTGCCTGGTAAATTGCAGCTTGATCAAATTTGATCATGTGATGAAAAGGATAGGCTTCTAAAAATCCTGAATCTTCCCTTTAAGACATGAACAGTATGTGATAATATATACTTATATATGTGTTAACTGTGCACAATAGTGTATTTTCCAGTGCTGCAGAGGAAGATAGATGTACAATGCACAATAAACTGTTTAATGGTTTGGTGTTTTATTTTATGGCACCCTCGTGTAGTTGTTAGTAATGAGAATCAGAAAGCACTGTATTGTTTAAAGCCGTGGTCTCACCAATGTAAAACAAAATGTTGATGGTCTTTGCCCTCATCTAATGAGTCTGGGCTTCCTGTAGGGCCAGAAACAACAGTAGTAATGGTGTCATCAGGCACTCGATGGGGGTGTTCTGTAAAGGCCATTTTCCTTTCACTTGTTGCTAAGCATCCTGCCTAGAGGGACTGGTAGCATATAATCACATAGCAATTTCAGATCCAAAGGAACTTGCTTTCATCTGAGAGATGCGATTACACCCAATCACCTTGCCACTGACCAAGAGAAGACCACTGTTACCACCATGCTAAGGGTAACGGTGAGCCTGAGGATTACTCGTAGATTATTTACAAAAACATAATGAATAAAGTACTGCTGCATTGACAGGATTTGTGCTGGCCCCTTCCAATTTAAAGTTCTATATGCACCATGACCAGCACCTCACAAGTTCAGGAGTGCATTTCCTCTCATCCTCTCAGAAAGCATCTTGCAACAGGGAAAATTAAAGCACACTTTGTATAGTTAGCAGCCTGGTTAATGTGATACATCAGTTTACGTACATAAGTATACATTAGTGGGTCTTAACTAGTGTGCTGTTGAGCACTAGTGTGCTTCAGCTGTGCCTTCAGAGTTTGTTCGAATATAAAGAAAATGGTGAAAATACTTGACCATTATTAGAAAATGGCTCATGATCACACATATTCTCCTCAGGCAAATGCATCATTTTATATAAATAGCTGGAGCCTGTCTACACACTGGGGGCTCCTGGTTGCTCCTGGTCCATTAATTGAAGTCCATGGAATTTGAAAACGTCCCTCTGTTTACTTATTATAGTGTATTTATAAACACTACGATTACTACTGCAGGATACATCTCTACCATAATGCTGTGAATTTCCTGTTCTTATTTGAAGGGCAGAGGGTTGACAACTGTGTATATAGCATAATATAACAGTGTGTACACTTATGTACTGTTTGTACTGTATGAGTCAAACCAACAGCTTAACATTAATTTACTATATTGTTCCTAAATGAGATATCCAAAAATGTGACATCTACTCTTACAAAATGACTGATAGCAAAAAACAAAAACAAATTATTAATTATAGTTATTAAATAATAATGAACAAATTATAAAATTACTTTAAAGGGATAGTAGGCAACTTAAGTCCTTGGTTGACAAAAATGACATACTGGACCCTCTATATTTTAGAGATATTGAATGATAAATGTCAGATAATGATTTTTGTCTATATCATCTTCTGGAACAGAACTCCTCATACCTACACTTTGGTTAACCAGGGATTTGTCATTCTTGGTTTAGAAGAAGTAAACTCTGGGAAACTATATCAGTGTTTGGATTCTTAATGGAACATCGAATGGAATATAATTGTATTCTGCGTTAAAGTTTACTCACATATCTTACTGATGGCTCCATCTCCTTCCAGGTTCCTTCTTCCCAGCACTAAAGCCATCGGAAAGTGTGTTCAAGGTGATCTTTTGGCTGGGCTACTTCAACAGCTGCATCAACCCCATGATTTACCCCTGTTCCAGCAAGGAGTTCCAGCGAGCTTTCACTCGGCTCCTTAGGTGCCAGTGCCACCAACGACGGAGGGTCTTACGTCGCTTCTATGACCAGAGGTGGCGGACAGCTGTCAAGGGAATGACAAGGGACCACAGAGGGGACTACAGGCCTGGCTTTGCTGTACACGAACCCTGTGGCAACTCTTTGTTATACAAGGGGAAAGGGCGCTCATTAACCCTCAAGGGATGGAGCCTGTTTCCACCACTGCACAAGTCTTCTTTCCAGCTCAAAGAGAAGGTGAACAATCTGTCGAATAAAATCAAGGGAGGGACAGGGAAAGGCATCACACCTGCAGTGGGCCGGACTGATATTGATACAGTTTCTATGGGGATTTACAATGAATGTGAGCAGAGCCGTTATCAGTTCTATGATCTGACAGAGTGCTATGGCCTGAAAGAGACTGACATTTAGAGGGCCACTAGAGAATACTTAACATTGGATGTCTTTTCATGGGGCCATGTTGGACCAACATACAAGCAAGACTGTGACAGGGCATGATTTTGTGTTCCGAAAATATCGGAGAATCACACAGCAGTTTTGATCAAAGATATGGTCTGGAAATGAGGGCTTTGATCCTAGCACAAACTTGTCTAAAATATTATCTCAATCCCTCATCCATCATGTTTATTTAGATGAAACTTCTTTTGGACTGTTTTGGGACAGTTTTTGAAAGTGGACCTACAAGTACTTATTGGGCTCTGTTTTAAAGCTGTCATTTGGAAGCACTGTGCATTGGACAGTCCTTGGCCCACAGTTGACAAGTATACACAGTACACACACCTTTGGCAAGATAATTACCATCAGTCTGTGCCATTATTATGTATAGAAGTCACTGTTTTCTTTTAGCATTATATCAGTCAATCTCTGTCAGCTAAACAATCAGCCAAATTACACTATCTGATCTTAATGAATGGCAAATGCTTTGTTTGATATTCAGTTGGTTTTGAACGAAAAACATATAACTGTAACACATTAAAAGGATTGCTTTGAAGCTGTAGTAGAGGGAAGTTAGAGTGGGTCATAAATGCAGTTGGTATTGCCACTAGTATGTCTGAATTTTGATGAAATGGAATTTGTAGGAATGAATTCACTCGTCTGCCATTTATTTGTTGTGTTTGGACAAGGCATTGTAGAAGTAGTGGGCCAGCTAAAAAAGTATGATATAGTACAGTATTTATTATAACTGTCCAATTTATAAGAGGAGGATCTACTTGACCTACCTCCCTGTAATTTACATTGCCGACTGAGTGCTAATGCTAAATGAACATGCTTTCTTTGTCTTTGCTGATGTTATGATGTTTGTTATTGTCTGATGTAAAGCAAAATAAAAAGGATAGAAAATATAACTCGAGCCTGTGATCTTATGTTTGTCAGCTAGATTAAGACTAGACCACTTTATATTGATTCATCAGTAAAATAAAATCTACACCAGTAGGCCCACCTGCCATAT
This sequence comes from Rondeletia loricata, assembly GCA_900302605.1. Classification (NCBI taxonomy): domain Eukaryota; kingdom Metazoa; phylum Chordata; class Actinopteri; order Beryciformes; family Rondeletiidae; genus Rondeletia; species Rondeletia loricata. The sequence continues at coordinate 20,704 of OMLI01061015.1, forward strand.
CCAGCAGATGTCACTGTTGATTTTGGCTGTTTGCTTCCTGCAACTCCTCATTATTAATTACACTAAAGCATACCCTTTTGAGGTGTTAGTATAGGTAGTGTCAGTGCTAATGCTGAACATAAATCAATGTCTGTATGAGGCAGAGAGAGAGAGAGAGAGAGAGAGAGAGAGAGAGAGAGAGAGTTAACATCCCTTTATTGACCAAATAAAGGAGTGTAGAGTCATGGCCAGTTTCCTCTCAAACACATAGATAAGCAGTAAGATGAGACTGGACATACACATTAAAACAGAGGCAAAGAAAAAAAACAAACAAAGAGCAATATACACCAGTGAGCTGTCAGTCATCTCCCATCAGCTGTCTACTCTACCTGACACAAAATGCAACTCCTCCGCCCTCGCTTTATAGTAGGCAAAATCCACTTTGTTCCTAGCTCAAACAAAACACCTCAAATACATCCTGTTATTAGCCTGATTTCATCTCATCTCATTTTTCGCCCCTGCCCCTATGAAAGTCTCTGCTTGCCACTGTTCTGTTGTAACAATATCACTGCATTGGTATTTGGACAATTCAGCAGTGAGATGTCAGTCACAGCAAAAAATTGAAAAAGGTGTTCAAAATCAACTATAGATAAATGCAGAAAAAATTAATTAGCATATGCTACTTGGAGATACTAATTAGATACTTAAGCCATGATGTCATGTTTTTTATATCAGTTAGAAGACAGATGTGAAGTGTGAGAGTTAGATTCAAAAACATGTATACTAGGCTAGTTTTCACCTAAGGAAGCAATAAGCTATGACCTTTGGTGATTCCATGACTCCAACCATTTGATAAGTTCCCTCAAGTGTAGGCCTATTATATTGAGAGCCATACAGCAGTGCTGGGGAACAGAAAACCCATTTGATGAGTTCCCACAATAGCCCATGTCATATTAAGCGAATACAGAGCTGGGGAACATCTTTTTCAGGTTCCCATTATGGGAACATTCGCCTCCAGCGCCTTTCTAAGTTTTCAAAAGTGTGTGGTAGTGCCACTTATCTAATACAATTACTGGTAAAAGCACATTTTTTTACTTGTATATTACTCAGTAATATAGTCATTCTAATGCTATAACTAGTTATTACATCTGTTTACTTGGATCATTCAACAAAACCTCTGTTGGAATAACTAAGTCCATGTCATGACCGCAAGTGCCAGCAGAAAGCTATATCTACTCAAGCGTATCAAGCGTTTTTCAGTAACACCAGCTGACTTACTTGAAATCTACACTGGCTACATG
>OMLI01061020.1:5287-16630 GCA_900302605.1 Rondeletia loricata
ATGCTAGTGTGTATGCTTGCTAATGCTCCTGTGAGCTTGCATAGGTGTGTGTGTGTGTGTGTGTGTGCGCGTGCGTGCGCGCGCGCGTGCGTAAGACAGGCAGCACCAGCCCAGTTTGAAGTTTGATTGATTATTATATCAGAGGTGATTATTATTACTGGGTGGTGGAAATGAATAGCCAGCAGTGCACTCTGCCAGAGGGCTGTATCACTTATCACCGGGCTTTCCTCCAGCCATGCTGTAATGTTTTGGCAACCTGATATCGTTGCCATAATGCTCCCACAATATTATTCTGTCACTTTGTTGTGTGCTCAGCTATGATCAAGGGGCCTATCAAAGTGCTTAGACAGTATATCTACTGTATCTGTCTGATGCATGTAGTTGCATCCGTACGCTGAAACGAAGTCACTCGCGAAATTCTGCAGTCACAGTTTGCAAGTGCCTGCTCTTTTGACACGCACAAACACTCACAAATGCACACGCTTCTTGGGCTTTGTGTATCAGTTGGGGGTCCAGGCTCTACTCACAAATGGATGTTTGCCTCATAAATATTTACAGGTAAGGCGTGTGAATGTCTGCGCGCCTCAGGTGCGGGGATACACCACCGTATTCCCACTCAACCACGGAAGAGGCTGCCTCAGTTTATTTACGTGTTGTTTTTATCTTGGATTGCAGATTTGGAGTGGTTGACACTGTTAGGAACGGGTTGGTAGTCATAGAAAGAAAGCAAAGAGACAGCTCTCTCTCTCTCTTATTCTACTGCCCCCTCCCTCTCTCTCTCTCTCGCTGCACCTCACTTTCATCACACGGCAATAAAAGTTAATAGGCATTTTGTACTGCCTCTCATGAAAGTCATGTCTTTCTCCATCTCATGTTCCCCGTCTGTCACCCTTTCTCACTCTCTCCCTTCTCTCTCCCTCTCTCTCTCTCCCTCTCTCTCTCTGCCTCTTTCTCTTTCACTCCCTCCCACTTGCTCGTCGTGTTTTGTTTGAGCTCAACTCCATCGCTGGTACAAGCAGAAGTATTTACAACATAAATATTGGCAGTGAAAGTCTATACCGATGTCCAACTGGTGTGCAGAAGGTGGTGAAGTGACTGGATCTTTCCTCTAGACTCTCCCTCCTTTCCTCCACGCTCCTGTTTTCTCTGCCCTCCCGTCTTTATTCCTCATGACGGGAGCGTCTCTTTTCTGTTTCAGGCTTACAGCAAATGACAATGGGCGACCGTTTTGACTGTGACAACTGCAAAGAGTCCCTGTACGGCCGCAAGTACATCCAGTCAGACGACAACCCCTACTGCATCCCGTGCTACGACAGCCTGTTCTCTAACACATGTGATGAGTGCAAGGAGCTGATCGCCCATGACGCCAGGGTAAGGCGCCCGTTTTGACATGATCAGACCTGTAATCTGCTGCACCAATAACACGTGTACATAAAGAATTCCAATCCAAAGTGAAATATTCACCTTTTGGAAAAAGGTGATGCCTGCTCTGATCAAATAATGCAATAATTTAAGTAAAACTCATTATGGAAATGTATTTAGGACGAAATCATCTATATTTTTGAAATATTTTGTCATGGCTTTCTGGTAACATTATAATTTTTTTTTTTCATAATGGGTATATAGGAATCAAACCCTTCACATCATCTAAAAAGTTCTACACTGAGGCACATTTTGTATAGCATACAGGGTTAAACAAAGATAAAGCAGGATTAGGGCAAGGATCTGCCCTAATTAGCTTTAAGCCATTTGTTACTGTGTTTTGACATGGCCTTGAATAGCTAAAACAAGTTGTGTCATGTTAATGATGCATAACACACGCTAAATGAGGCGTATTCTATATATTTTGTGCGGCAAGACACAGCAAAGGCTAATTTAACATGCAATTATACAGGCAATTTCAACTAAGTCCACATAAGCCGATGGGCTAATTTAGTCTCAGATCGTAAAAATGCAGCATGAGGGAACGTCTCCCTCTTCCCCACAAGCAAGTTACGTTTTAATCTTCCCTTAATGGAAAACACAAACATGAAGTGGATCATTTAAGACCGGCATACGCTACTTAGTGGAGTTTACAGAATGTGGCATGCTAGTTACTAGCCTGCTCATCTACGGAGGCCAATAAGTTATCAACACTCTCACGGGCGGTGAACAGTAAATAAAGCCTGTATTTTTCTTGGCCCCGTGGCCTATACACAATAAATTCAGCCTCATCCTTGTCAAGACCTCTTTTACACACAGAGGCACACACACAAACACACTGTATGCGTGCACACACACACACACACACACACACACACACACACTGACACAGGCTTAAACCACATATATACACACAGACTTTGTCTCTCATTACTGCCTATGCGGATATTACATGTGTCGGTTTGACCCGGGCCAATCCCACACTCCTCTCTGCTGCTGTTGTAACCAGAAACCTCTGATGGTGTTGAGTTTTCCAGTGTTGCCCTTAATAGCTTGCTCTAGATGACCTACAAAATCGCTGCAATTCTGAGACTGTAAATTACAAAATTGAGATCGCTAATTTCGTTGACTGATTCTTGTTTTGTCCATATTGTGCTTACAGTTACCCACCATCCCCCACGGGAGTAACCAATGCATTATGCGCGCCCTGTGTATGAAAAGGCCTCAAACGACCTTCTTGTCTCCCCTTGTGCCGCCGCCAGGAGCTGTTCTATGAGGACCGGCATTACCATGAGCACTGCTTCCGCTGTTTCCGCTGCGACCGCTCCTTGGCAGACGAGCCCTTCACCAGCCAGGACGACGCGTTGCTCTGCAATGACTGCTACTGTAATGAGTTCTCCTCCAAGTGTGTGGCCTGCGACAAGACTGTCATGCCAGGTAAAGGTGGAAGCGTGGGTAGTTGTGTAAAGATATTTCGCAGGAGTTATGTCTCGAAATTCTCAGAGCCCCATCCAGCTTTGTGCAACCTCTTTGAATCCTGGACAGCGTAGAAAATCTGGGTGGGGAAAGTAAAGTGAAGACTGTCTACCCTCCCTCAACTGCTTCTGTCGACATGCCCTTTGACCCCCAGTTGCTCCAGTGGAGCTGAGGCAGGGCATTGCTGAAAAAGAGCATATGTGAAATACCTCATGAAACAGTCACACAGAATGCATTTCACAGTGCCATATACAGTATGCAGTGCCATATATCCACAAGGCATTAGTGTCATTTGGTCATGTTCAGGTTCCCATTGAGAATTCAAGATAAATAGGCAAATGAGTTTTGAAAATGATGACGTGGCAAAGAGTGCGACTGCACTGAGTCCCGGAAACAAGAGGAATTAAGTGAATGGAAGAGAGTCAAAGATCCAGTGGATACGAGAGTGGAAAGGGTTTAGAAAATAGAGAAAGGAGAGAGAGAGAGAGACAGGGAGAGTGCGACAAAGAGGAAGGCTAGAGTCCACGATTGAGCAGCAGCCAGGGCTGAATGTGACAGAGTAATTGCCAGCCTGCTTGACTTGATGTCTGTGAGCCAAATCCTCAGGGCTGGCGGCCTGCCAGCAGTCTGATGATAACAAGAGATAAGCGAGTCGGTTATTTCAGCGCCCCCGTAGCGGCCAGCACAGCCCTCGTAAAGCGGCAAGTGATTCCAGGAAGAGTGTGACGTTCCCCTTTATTTCTAGGTCACTTCATTTCGTCTTGTGACGATTGCACGTTTGCTGCAAGGCGTCTTGAGAAGTCACCTTGAGAAGTCATAATTGTTATAGAGAATGATCAGATCAAAGACGTCTTCCTGGTAGGTTAGATGGTAATCAGGGAAGCTCACGGGAAGTTAATAGTATACTGCAAACTCTTAAGAGTTAGTGTTATCAGTGTTGTTGTGTGAGCTGGTGAGCTCACCTTAGGAAGACTCAGATGTGGTTTTGTCGCTCTTCTGAATGGTAAATCCCATCCTCTAACAACCGAGCCGACAGCCGTAGTCCTTTGCAATCATACTAACACATGCACTGTCAAAAACAGACACACACACACACACACACACACACTTTGTTTAATAAGTGGATACTAAGCTGAAGTGGTGTAGCCGGTGACAAGAGAGAAGCAATTTTGTACCAAAGCCATGTAAATGGATTCCCCAGAAGCTCTTTTGGTTACCAAGATGGATCTGATAGGCCTGCTGAAATGCTCCCAGTTGCCAGAGATAGTTATCCAGGCGCTGAAGTGTTGCGCTCTCCCCGACAGTGAGCTTCTTCTTTTGTCCTCACTCAGTTTATCCTTCGTTCTGCGGAAATATTTCCTTCACGGAGGGACACGCTGTTGCTGTTGTCACCGTCCACTGTGACTTATCATCTCATTTGAGCTTCATGTCAGAATTGGAATTGCTTGATTTGCCGGTTACACTAAATGTACAGGAATTTGTCTTGGCAACATTGGTGGAGAGACATAATGACAACCTACACGACATAGTGACAGAGTAACGGAGTACATAGGAAGACATGACGAGTTTCGTTCCAAAATGAGATAGCCATCTTTTTTGTTTATAAATGACTCCCACTCTTCCATATTTGACTGCTGGCATGAAAGTTAAGCACATTATGGATTAGTATTGAAGTTAGGAGTCATCTTAAGACATGTGCTTATAAAATAGTTCATTTTTTGAGGACGGAATAATTTATGTTGTTCAAATATTGCAGCGTAGCATACAGTATACTTGCAGCTGTAGTAGAGGTATGTAGAGTGTAGAGTAGAGTAGAACTTGCAGAGTGTGCAAAGATTTCTTTGGCATTCTATTTTACACTCATTTAACTTTCACAGGTATTTTAATAACTTTCAAATGCCCTTGAAAGTTATTGAAATGCCTGTGAAGTTCAAAAGGATGGGGCAAAGTCCCTTTTTTGCATTTCACCCTGTTTACATTATTTTCATTTGCTTGTCTAATATTCATTCCTAAATGCTATGGGATTTTTTCCAGGGGATTTTTTCCAGTGTGTTCTGTGCCGAGAAAAATGTAGCGGTTTTTTATCAGAAAACGACCGAGTACACAGCCTGAAGTAGTAGGAAATGTTGGCACCACACAGCCGGCAGTAGAAGAAAATGCCGACCCCACACAAACCATTGCATCAACAAAAAACAAAAACAACCAGTGTCATTAAAAAACTCAATAATCCAGGGCTGGAAGATGGACTGATTGGGGCCAGAGTGGGTAAAACAGCACAATCCTCTTATGTAAGGCCTGCTGTGACTTTCCAGCAGTGGGAAAGAAGTGTGGGAGGTGTGGTATTATGATTTTAAAAAATGAGTGTTTATTTGCCAATATGCAATGCAATGTATTATTTCATAGTTCAATCAAATTGCCAGCGTAAAGGACCAAAATTCCCTTAAAAATCACATCAAGGGGATAAAAATGCCCTCTGAAGATATTTCTTGGCCTGCTTTCTACCTTTCCCTCTACTTCCTACATGCCTCTCTCTCTCATTCTCTCTCTTTCTCTATCTCTCTGTCTCTTCTGTCGTCTCTCTTTCTCTCTGCTAGGTACTAGGAAGCTGGAGTACGCTGGCTCTACGTGGCACGAGGGCTGTTTCATCTGCCACAGCTGTGAGCAGCCCATCGGCTCTAAGTCCTTCATCCCCGACAAGGATGAACACTACTGTGTGCCCTGCTATGAGGATAAGTTCGCTCCGCGCTGCACACGCTGTAAAAAGGTCAGTCAGTGTATCAAGCAACTGTGCCAAAGAGAAACTCCTATGGTACTTTTAGTCAAAGAAAGTATTTGTATCTTTATTAAGAGGGAAAGTGAAGGGGATACAGAGTTGGGGAGACACGAGTGGGATCCTGGGCCTGCAGCAACGTATTAACCGCCACACCATCTGTGGGAATAGAATGTAGAAGTATTTTGAACGGAGTGAAAAATAGCTTTAAATGACCTTTGACCTATCTCCTCTTAAAAGACCCTGGCTAAAGGTGGTGTGACCTATCGGGACGAGCCGTGGCATAAGGAGTGTTTTGTGTGCACTGGCTGTAAGATGCAGCTGGCCGGTCAGCACTTCACCTCCCGAGACGACAGCCCTTTCTGCCTCAAGTGCTTTGGCAGCCTCTATGCCAAGAAGTGCGAGGCCTGCAGCAAACCCATCACAGGTAAGACTACATCACGGCGTTAAACCTTAATAGGTTATAATATTGACTCATTTTGTGAGTCTGTCCCACCCCAGGCGTTACTTTTGCTATTGGGTTAGCATTTAAGGTGCTACTTGTAGCTTTTTAACATCATTAAATCATTATAAATCGGAGACATTAGTACAATTACCGTAAATACACGAGACCATCATCAAGAAGATTGGCAGCCTCTGTCGGCCTCTACACTGCATTTTACATTGTGTGCCACCGAGTCGGATTTGGCTGGAAATCTTCTGGATTGCTTTATGGAACTAAAGGGATATTGCTTTATGGCACAAAACAGGAAGCATTTTTATTTTACAAATAATACACAACTGTATTCCAGCCCCACTGTTGTAACTGCACAGTTTCAACATTAACTTACCTTTGTCAGAATGCATGTTGAATGATCTCAAGGCCTGTTCACACTGAGCGACAACAGGGAGGGGGAGGGGGGACAAGTAACAACATCCTCTTTGTGACAAGAAGCAAAGGATTTATGGGAAATGTGGTCTTACTTTTGAGAAACACAAAATGCTACACGTAGCACCTGTAACTGTTGATAAGGCTTTTTTCCCAGTTTTAATGTTTTGTAGCAAGCATGAATTGCAACTGGGCGAAATAGGTTCATGTAGCCTATTATATTATATGAGTTCACAATTCTTATACAAAAGGTAAATGAAGGTTATCAGCGGCCTTCTCCAGGTGTCTGCCCCGGATGTTGTTGTGGCAGACTTCCACCGGATGTTTATATGATCAACTTGCCACCTGGTGGCAGATTGTTACATGTGGTGTAGGATGGAGGCCTCGCATTCCAGGTATGGGAAAGTTGGAAACGGGCTGGCCTTTTGGTATAAGAAAAAGAGAACACCAAAAAGAGTTTGAAAAGGAGACACACACACACGTGTGCCAAAAAACTCTGAACAAGAGAACCTCAAATCTGCAATTTCAGACCATTGCAAAAGGGAAAACCACATCATGGACTGGGATGGTGCAGATAATCAGCTCTGAGAGCAGTAAATTCCAACGCTGGACCAGAGAAGCAATTGAGATCTGGAAACGGGCCCCTCGGACAGTAAACCGGGACGAGGGGGCTTACCAGCTTTCCCATACCTGGAATGCTGTTCTGAGGAGGCCTCCAGACTACACCACACGTGACAAGCTTGCTACAAGTTGGTCATATAAACATCCGGTGGAAGTCTGCCACAACAACACCCGGGGCAGACACCTGGAGAAGGCTGCCGATGGCAAGCTGAAACTGTCGCCTAAGAGGGAACCTTCATGTAGCCTTTTGTATAAGAATTACAAACTCATGTAATAGTACATTTTAAGGTTGCTGACTTCAAAGTCAGTGGTCTGGGACTCGACAAATAATCCATATTCGTCCCCTGTCTCAGGTTTTGGAGGAGGGAAGTACATCTCGTTTGAGGAACGGCAGTGGCACCAGACATGCTTTACCTGCTCCCAGTGCTCCGTTTCCCTGGTGGGCGCCGGCTTCTTCCCGGACGGTGACAGGATCCTGTGCCGCGACTGCAACAGCAACCTATAGAGTAGCCATTTACTCTTCCCTCAGCCTCCCCTCGACTTACCTTACCTCTGCTCCTTTCACCTCTCCTTACAGCATTTCCGGGTCATTACTGAGGATGGTAATTCAGGCTAACACATGGAGCCTCTCAGGTCATTCTTAAACAAATGTACACAGAACACACACACACACACGTACACACAAACAGAGAAAGAGATCACAGCTCAATTCCTAATTTTCCTTATCTGGATTGGATTTTATTCCTGAAATAGTGCACAGAAACCTATTTTGATGCTGTATTGTTTGGATGAACCACCACAGAGATTTCGTCTGTAGCCCAAAAGATAATGATTATGTGAAACAAAGTTTATGGAGTGCCTTAAGAATATTATTACATATATGTTATGTACTATTGAACCAAAGAAAAGCAAAATGCCACTTTGCAAACATTTCCCTGATATTTTTGAGTGAGTCGCCGCCTCAAATGGAGGCGGGGCTCTGAGAAGCAGACACAGAACACTGATACAGTATATATAATGCTTTGAGTCTGTATTTTGAGAGTATGGTTGAGTTACTGTCGTAATGCTCTTTTAACTGCAGTTTTATGCACATTTTGAATGTTGCCTCTCCTCAAGTCTCAATTATCTTTCCATACTATATCTGTCTTGCTTTATGCCTCCAGAACAAGTTATATTATAAAATAAGAAGGGGGTGGTGACATTGCTGCAGAAAGTGATTTATAATTAGACTATTATGAATAATTATAGTATGTCAAAATAGAAAATGGAGAAAGACATTGAACAAGTTTGCTGATTACGCCTTAGGAGATCAGTGAAGTAGTCCATTTATGTTAGTCATGATCAGTAAAGTCATTTGCACTATGGATGAGATGTTATCTTGCTACCATGTTACGTGCACATACAAACACAATTCAAAGACTTAATACATGGCACAAGACACAAAGACCACTTTTTGTCCTGTATCAGCTTTTGTTGATCTTTACAATGACACTTATTTTACATTACGTTTCGTCTTGTTTCTGTCTTTTAACTTGTTGTATTAAATCTTTATATTACCGTTGCTCAAAGAGCCAGCATTTATAAGAGAAAGAATGGGCGAGCCCAAAAGAAGCTGAGATGCATTATCTTAGTGTAATGCTGCAGTATGCATGTCTTTGTCTGCCATGATTATTTTTCCTCATTTTGTTGCTGGTTGCTGTTTTTTATTTTATGTTTTATCATTGTTAGTTTGTCACGTGTATGTGAAAAAAATATAAAAAAAATACCTATATTTCATTATTTGAGCTTTGATGCTGGCAAGTCAGAGTTGGCAAATATGCATTTTAAGATGGAAAAATATCCCATCAAGGTGATAATTGATGTTATAAATGTTACATTGATTTATTTGTGAAGTCTTATCAAATAAATTTACATTAACTGATTGTTTGCTGTTGAGTTCTTTATGAAACGTTATATTAAAGTGAGCCAGGACGATCAATCCTGCAATATTACTTTATTAGGACAAAGATATCTATGGACTTGTGTCTGCTGTGTAAGCCAGAGAAAACCCTTATGGTGTGCTAAAAGTCTTTCTAGGAAAGTTCAGTGTGTGTGTTTGTGCAAGTGTGTGTGTGTTTGTGTGTGAGAGAGAGAGAGTGCATGTGTGTGACAGAAGGGGAGAGCAAGAAAGTGCGTGTGTGTGTGTGTGAGAGAGAGAGAGAGAGAGCATGCATGTGTCTAATAAAGAGGCAAAGTGAAAAAGTGTGTGTGACAGAAAGAGAGAGTGAGAAAGCATGTGTGTGTGTGTGAGAGAGAGAGAGAGCGAGAAAGCGCACGTATGTGTACATGTGTGTGCTTGAATGTGTATACATACGCTGTTGTTTATGCTGAGTCGACTGCACACGGGCCAATAACAAACAGACCGCCAGATACACTCTCCTGTCGGCATTGGTGAATGTCCTCCTCCCCGCCGCCGTTTCAGATGTTTTCACCAAAAAAGGAAATGGAAAACTCGTAGTCGCATGGGGGAGGGGGTGACTGGTGGTGGAAGTGGGAGAGAAAGAGTGTGGGGGAGAGAGAGAGAAGGGGGAGGGAGGATGTTCACATCTGGAGTTGCTCCATGGCACTTTCACTGGGGGGTCAGTTGTACACTCGGCCCCTTGGATTTATGGGAAGGAGGAGACAGGCGGGGAGGTGAAGGTCGGCAGGAAGGGTCAGAGCGGCCATCTTAGTAGGAGAGCTGTGGAGATCTTGACTCTGTGTCATAGAAGATGCATACAGTACGTGCATTTACTCTAAGCACTGTATACTGTAGACTGGAGAGTTCAACCTGTATGGCTAGTGAGGGAGAGAGGGTGGGCTTATTGATTTGAAAACTTGACTGATTATGCACGTTTGCAGATGCAGAAATGATGATTTACAAAGAATTTTAAAGCTGCCTCATGTCAAGATCACCCCCCTCTCTCTCTCTATCTCTCTCTCTCTCTCTCTCTCTCTCTCAGGGTGTCTGCAACAACAGAAAGAGGGGGCGCACAAAAATGTTCTTTCTCTTTCTCCTTGAATTTGTCCCATGTCTTTGTTATCACTGTCAACCGTAATCAAGTTTGGCCAACAGAAGCGCCTGGGAAACGGCACAAGCCTGAGAAAGTATGGCCTTTCATTTGGCTTCATATTGAAGTGCCGTGTTCGATTGAGCCGGCGTATGCTATCCATTCGCAAACAGCGGCATATAGCTGAGTTCTCACGCTCACTCACCAGGGGTCGATCACTTCACACAAAAGACATTAGGTTCATAATGTTGCTGTTTATCCAACACAACATCCTTGACTCAAAAGCAAACAGTCAGTGATACATATTTAGGTCTGAGGTTGACAGCAACACCACAAAGAGTCATAGCCTTGGTCAATCACCCATCTAAGGCTGAAATGTACAGTTTCACTAAAAATAGATCTAGTTGCACTCTATCCAGCTCATTTTTCCTTTCCATTAAAGCTGCACTGGGCAAGATTTTAATGTAAAAAATACACCTGTCTTATCAGCCTAAATCAGAAAGTGGGGCTGCAATGGAGAAGAGCGTCCCATCACTCCTAATTGAGACGCCATAGATTTGCCTTATTTGCCCAAATGAATTTCTGGTATGGACACTTCTCCGCCCACAGGAAGTGACAAACTCAAGAGCGAAATACAAACTGTCTCCTGAACAGCGGCTAGCGAGCGCTCCGTCCAGAGAAAGCTGGACTCACCAACGTTAAATGTTTTGCCTTGTTCGTCCCTTTGGTAAACTTTGGTATAAAGCATCACAGACCGGCCGGGTTGGTGAACATGAGCGTGTTGTGTGCAGTTCACTAATGCCACGTTACACGATTTCTGGGTTTTACAATGAAATGAAAAATGACCTTTTCACCTTGTTAGCTAATTGTCCGTCATAATATACACATATCTAACAAAATTTTTATTTTCTGGTATTTTCATATCAAAATCCCATTTGTTTTACTTCCTGGAAAACAGTGTATCTTTAATGGTTACCTCATGGTGTAAGTGTAAATACAAATTCCAACCAATATACCATCACAGCTTGAATCCTGCCCCGCCCCTCCCATCAAATAAAACTGCCTTTCTCTCCCTAACTGATATCCCATTGGTTTACACTTTTAAATGATCCCTCCCTGCGTTAAGCCCCGCCCCAATATCCTGTATTTTAAAAAAT
>OMLI01061024.1:0-13287 GCA_900302605.1 Rondeletia loricata
CTCTCTGAGAATGTGGGGGCCCCACTAGCATAAATTGTCAGCTGTTCCTGGGCGTACTCTCCATGGCTCCCTAAACTCACATCAGCCTACATATGCAGCCGCTGGTAGGACAAGGGTAACCCAAGTAAGGCCGTTGATTATGAATTTGAAAAAGTATACCAAGGACCCCCAAATAATGCTGCAGTCTGAAGGCACTGGATTCTTTTCAGCCCATAATGATCAGCAACAAATACTTAGGCTAATGGTATTATGGTGTTAACTTCAGCATACTTTTTCTGGCCTTTTTGATTCATTAATGCAAGTTCCAGCACACTATTGTTGTATTATTATTATTGAGGTAAGGTCTTCATAATGCACCAGCACCCTTGTGTATTGCTCTTTATTTACTCAATCAAGGACAGCTCATTCAAAGCCACAAGTCATAGAAGGGGTCACTCTGATCTTTTAAGAGTTAAGAGTGCTTGAACCTCAAACTTGCTATTTTTATAATAATAATTATTATGTGATGCCTGCTTTAGAATCAATCAAATGTAAGCATCATTAAGAGGATTATATTTCCATACCAGAAGTCAAGGTAGTCTTTTGGGTAACACAAATAATCCTATCATGGTCATTCTTCTCCCGCTCTCAGATAGGTAGTTCATAGTGGGGGTCTGGAGAGACAAGGCTTGATGTGGCTGGAACCATTTTGCATTATAGTCTTATTGTTACCAGAGCGTGTTGTCATCTACTAGTGTAGGCTTCCATCTAGTGTGAGGTTTCGGTACTGCTGGCTTGGTGAAACAACATGCATTTCTCCAGAGCAGAGCCAAGAGGGATTAAAAGGGGGATAGGTAAATGTCCTGGTAATGTGAGCCAAAATAATATGATTCTTTATTTTCTCTGTGGAGAAATTGTCTTTTGGCTGGCTCCCCCTCCACAGGGTGGTCAGAGCAGGGGTCAGCTGCAGAACAGCACCCCCGGAGCTGGTAGGGGTTTCAGTTTCAGTAGGGCAGATGCTTGCCAACACAGGGTTTTCAACATGGGTCCTCTGGTTGAAAGGGGGTCTTTACTCGCTACGCCACCCTGGGGGAAGCAGGAAGGATAAACAAACTGGTAAAGGCTGGTTCTGCTATTAGGCTGAGCCTGGAGACAGTAGCTGAGGGGAGGATAAGGATGAATTTGAAGTCCATCTTAGACAATACCTCCCACCCCTCTATGATGAGCTGATGCAGCTATGGATCATCTTCAGCCTCCAGCTCATCCCCACTTCAGGTGCTCTTTTGTGTTGACAGCCATCAGACTGTACAATGCTTCCGCCAAGCTTTTTGCACACCTCTTAATGCTGGAGTCCATTGCTTTCCATACTTTGTATCCTTTATGGATTTTGACATAGCATGTTTTAGTATTGTTGTTGTTGTTACATATGTATGTCTATATAACCCCCATTTGCTATATTCTCATTTACATACTACTTTTTTTTTCTTTCCTGTATCATATTCCTATTTGCTATTACTATTGCTATATATTTCTTGTTCCAATTTGTTGCTGAAATGGCCCAATTTCCCCACTGGGATCACCAAAGTTGCATCTTACATCATGATCACCGGTTAAATTAGTTGAATATGAGTCTTTACTTTTCTTGCATATATTATCTTGTTGCACAATACAGAATACAAGACCAGACAAAGAACTCTAGAACTAAACTTTTGCTTCAGATGAGTCAATGAGAAAGGATGCAAAGAAATGATTCATGCCTAAAGCTCTTCCTCCTTCCTAGATCATTACCTCTCCAGACAGAACTCCTCATCCTCCTCCTGATTGGACGAATGCAGTGCAGAAGTACGGAGCATCAGCCAATCCAGTCTCACATCACCGCTATTGTACTTGCATGAGGAGTGTGTGGGCAGTAGAGAATCATAAAAGGAACATTCAGCATAAAAATGTTTCCTCTCCAAATAAATGACAAAGCACCTATATGAACAGATGAAATCTCATTCCAAAATGATGCCCATCATTTAAAAAAATAATTACTAGCCCAAAATGTAAACAAATTATGGTACTTTTCAAAGGGTAGTAGGTTACACCAATCCTTAGTTAACAAAATAATGAATCTTTAACAGACTGGATCCTCTATATTTTAGAGATATTCATGGATATTCAGTGATGAACTTGAGGTCGGCGCTTCTCCCTGAATGGATACATCGTTTTTTGGAAATTAACTCTCCATCTCAACTCCACATACCAATTTGTCACACAGAAATTACACTACATTTAGGTATATTCACTCAAGTGCAGCAACATCGCCATTCATTCATTTCAGTTACAGTGTACAATACCCATCAAGGAATATTAAATTAAAGCAAAAATAACAGGATATAAAAGGCAAAAATTTATTCAATATCCTTTTACAGATAACAAGGGACAATGGTAAATAATTTCTAAAATCAATTTCTGAAACATCTTAAACGTCTCTTTATGTGCACACATTGCATTTATTCAGTAGGAGGGAAAATCTGAAATAGAACAAGGAATACAAGTGCCTTGTCTTTGATTAAAGCGGGAGAAAAGATCAATAAAACATCTGTAATGACACAGTTGTGTTGATTACTACTCAGAAATTCACATTAAAATCGGACACGTTTCCCTTTTTAAAACTGGCAGCCTTAGAAAAGACAGCGGACTACAATGAACCTGCAAATACACATGCAGTGGTGTCATCACACTAGCCCCGGTCAATTCCCCCTCCCCAACCCTTGGACTAAAGTGAGACTAGCAGATCAATACAAAGGGAGAGAGAGACTAGCCAAGTCATACTTAATCTGAACACCAAAGGACAAAGACTAGGAGACACCCACTGAAACACCCAAAGGACAGTCTCGCTCATAAAACAGCCTCCAACTTCAAGTATTCCCTCCAGCTCCAGCATCACTTCAAGTATTCCCGCCGTGGATTCCAACCTTCAATTTCATTGCCATTTCTTAGGTTTACAACATAAGCTATGATATAAGTGCACTCGAGATTTATCTATACATAGAAAAATAATGATAGCAATAAGTAGTAGTAATAATTATCATCACAATCATTTTTGCATTTCATTATTATACACAACTGTGATGTTTTATCACTTTACACCGTGGCATCACAATTCCCCGCCCCCTGAGTGTAACGTTCAAGTTTAACCCCTGCAGCTACCGAAATGCAAACAGGAACCTTGGTTTGGTTATTTAAATAACATTAGCAATCATTGACAACTGCACTGATCAGAATCAGAGTAATTATGCCTTTCCACAGACCGTTGTGCTCGTGTGCGACGGATGCTTTGTATGTACAAGCTGCTGATCGCCCACATGCCTCTCTCCATCTCGCTCATTGATCTCAGACACCGACAGCCTTCACCCTGGAAAATAAACAGGACTGTTGAGAAACGTTCTGACAAGGCGCTCTGAAGAATCAATGCTGATAGTGAGCCTATGTGATCACAATACACTCTAGTCTACAGACGGATCCTGACTAAAGCCTGTGGAGAGTGACAGTAGAAGACACACACTCATATCCTCTTCACACACTGCGCTGCCCTAAACAACTTACATCTTTCAGCAGTTCCACGAACAGGGTTCCCACACTCACATGGACATCACATTCAAGGACTTTTCAAGGACTTTCAAGTGCTTGTTTAGTGAAATTCAAGGACTCCAAACTGGCATGTGTCAGGGTAAGACATGACATTGGTCAATTTGAGACAACATAGAGGCCTAATTTTTTACTTATGATCTTGTCAAGTCAAGAAACCATGGTGAAATCAGTCTCTTTAAAACTGTTAACAACGCAAATATCCATCATAGGGTTTGTGTTGATGCTAGGACAGAGGGAAGTCCAGAGAGCTGAGACATATTGATAAATTTGGGGGCTACATTTAAAATCCAGTACTTTCAAGGACATCTATTCATTTTCAAAAACGTTTAAAGGCGTTATTTTATTTTTCTCACATCCACAAACTTTCAAGTATTCTCAAGGCCCATGGGAACCCTGCACGAAGGATGGTAGATGTGCAAACCAAGCACAAAGCATCTCAGCTCTTCAGTTCAGTGTGGCTCAGCCTTGTATGCCGTCACGCCCACCCACCTCAGTCTCCCTGCTTGAGCAGATCCTCCGGCCGGCGAGCCCGCCTCAGGAGGCGGCGACAATGCAGCTGTGGCATTTGTACAACTTCTGGTCATGGGTACGGATGTGGTTCCGTACATTCCTCAGTCGAAAGAACGTCTTACTGCAGAGCTGCACCGCACAGAGGGAGCAAGGCAAAGGGTTAACAGCACAAAAACTAATAGATAAGGAGTGAAGATAGTGGAGAAATTTGAGTAACACTGAGGATGTGGATGGGGTGACATAGTGTCTGGAGCCAAGTGGTTCCAGGTATAGTTTAGGGCTGCCATTGCTTACCGGACATGGCCAGTGCTTGCCCTCGATGTGCCTGAGGCGATGCATGATGAGAGCATCACAGTCCTTGTAGGATGTGCTGCACTGCAGACAGGCATGGGCCGCCTTCAGGGCCTTGGGGGCCTGACTACGAGGACCCCGAAGCTGCTTTAGCCTTGCCCGACGGATGGATTCTAACAAGACGCACCTTCTGCCACTCGCACGGAGGAGTTTACCTTTCTGCTGCAGATCCAGGAAGAAGACGGAGAGAAACATAAAACGGAACAATTGCACCTTAGTTATGTGCATTACTGTGGATGCTAACATACAGTTTATTCAAACGTTAACATATCAGATGCATCATATATGTGCAAAATCATCGAGAGCATTACTTTGATCAAGGACAGTTAGCAATGCAAACCTAAAATGTGATGAATAACCAATTATGGTAACACTTTACTTTACAAAGGCCTTATTCCTGTGTATTAACCTATGGAAAAGTATTGTAAGTACACAATATTACTGTGTAGGTAAATCTCCCTAATACATAATGTTCTTACAATGGTGTAACAACACATTTTAAGGAAGCCACACGGTTTTAAGTACATTATGTATTAGGGAGAATTTCATCAAGTACCTACACAGTAATATTTTGTACTTACAACACTTTTCCATATGTTAATACACAGGTTAATACACTGGAAGCCATCGTAAAGTGAAGTGTTAGCCAAATTATTTTAACAATGCTTTTACAGAATCCTTGTCCTCAAACTCTTCTGAAATACTATGGTAGTGGAAATGATGCTCCAAAGAAAAACAGAAATGTGGTTGATTATCTAGATAACTCTCTGCACAGCTACAGTTTAGATTGCTGCTAACTCCTAAAAGAAGGTGAGGTTAGGTTATGACTAACAAAGAACTACCGTAACTTCATCCACCCAGGTAGTGATTTTCTACAGTGTCCCTCCCCACTGCTATCTACCTTTGGCATCGTCCGTGTGGTCTTTGACCCTGTAGATTTGGCCAGATGAAGAGCGTTGTTATGGGAGTTTGGCCTGGGTCTCTGGACCCTGCTTTGACTCACGCTCTTCTCCTCCCTCTCCCTCTTCACCTGAGGCAGGGTGGGGGGCCCTCCCCTGGTTCTCAGTGTCCTGTGTTGGGGCTCCTCGGCTCCAAATTTCTCTCCCACTTGAGACACGGAGCGCATCAAGCAGATATCCACGCTCTCCTCCTCTCTCTTCACTACCGCCACAGGCCCCACTGCCGGCCGACAGAAACTGAATAGAAAGCCCGGGTCCAGTAGTTTGATGGGGGGCTTGCTCTGGCGCTTGCCTAAGTCTGGTGAGGGAGGATCAGGGAAGGGTCTAGTCACTGGCAGGGGGTCCGCTGGCTCCTCTTTAATGACCTTGTACAGAGGATGGTCGTAGATGGACGGTGGATGTGCGGGGTCAGATATTTGGAGGCCGCCAGATTCTTTATCCTGAACTCTCTGTCTAGTGTCCATGACCCCCCTCAGTCCCTGGCTCCCCGTCTTCCTTCCCTCCTCTCTGGGCTTACACTGAGTCTTCCCAGCCTCCCTCGCGGCACTCCGCCTGAGCTTGGCCTTTGTCACTGGTCGACCGCTGTTGTAGCGCAGCTTTTTGACTGTCTCTATGGTGACCTTATTTCTGGCCTGTGTTCTCAGTGGAGGCGGCGGCCTGCGGGGTGTGTGGCCACGGCGACTGTTTGATGGGAGTGGGGGACCTGAGATAGAGTAGTCAGCTGGTTCTGCTTTGACCCTGACTGTGTTCCTTACCAGAGTTTTGGACTTGTTGTGGCGAGGAGGTGGCTGGGCAGGAGGAGGGGCACTATCACCCCTCCTCACTGAGCTTCTGAGTTCCCTCCCCCCGAAGGAAGGCCTGGACACAGGCTGGAGCACGTCTGGTAACGGCCCTTTACTTCGCATGCTCCTGTCACTTGGAGGGACATGTCGGGGGGTGGACTTTCGCCTCTTCACCCTCATCTCCTCCATGCTGACTGGATCCACAGGCTCGATCTTGATGACCTTGTTGAGGAAGCGAGTGTTAACGGGGTTACAGAGGGGAAGTGACAGTGGCAGATCCCCAAATGCCAGTCCTGGGGCTGGGGGGCGGGGTTTCCGCCGTTTGGTCAGCGAGTAATTGTTGGCCTTCAGCTTCCTCAGGCGTTTCTTCTGTCTCCAGCCAATCAGATCTTCCGGTCTGGGGAGGAGGGCAGTCCTCTGTAGCCCCAGAACGTTCATGAGCCTGTACTTCTCCTGTGCTCGTGCATGATCTTCTTCATCCTCTCCCACCTCCACCACTTCCTGCTTTATCCTAACTGGGCTACACACAGCAGTGGGCCTCGGTCTGGAGGTGCAGGAAGGCCGAGGGATAGAGTGAGATTTTCTGTTTCGCCGAGGGCTCTCTGGCCTGGGCAGCAACTTCTGAACCTCCTGGGCAGCCCCAGGAGAGGAGCGGAGAAGACGGGTGTTTGAGGGAGATGAGGTGGGACAATTCCGTGACTGTGGGGTGGATATGGAGTTTCGGGGGGCTGTGGCCTTTTTGGAAGAGGGAGATTTGAAGTCCATGAGCTTCATCCTGAGTGTGGGACTGAGAGGGAGGCCGTTGTGGCCTTGGGGTTGCAGTCTGGGCGGTCTGCGTAAATTGCCCCTGGGACTTTCTTCTAAAGACTCATCTGATGCATCCAGCATCAGACTGAAGCAGTCGTTCACCTTGTCCCCTCCTGCCGAGACCTTCTTCCTTTTCCTTTCCCTCTGTTGGTGGTGAAGCTCGTGGCGTGGACCAGCACCGGCTGAGGAAAATCCCCTACCAGGGTGCTCCATCCTGGGGCAGCGAGAGGGCAGCTGCTCCTGCTCTTTCAGGAGGGCGGAGCAGGCTTCCACGGCAGGCCACATGCCCAGGTGGCGGGCCATGGCGATGACTTCAGGCAGGTCCTCCTGGCGCACACACAGAGTGGAGGAGTACGAGAAATCCAGCAGGGACAGCAGGCTGTCCTCGCTGAATCCTGAGAGACAGAGAGCCTTTAATTAGATGTGCTCAACCCTGGTCAATGAGTGAGTGAGATGAGCGAGATGAAAGAGAGTCGCTGTAAACAGAGGATCAGACAGACAGTGAGAAGAGTGGGAGCAAAGGGTAAACATGAGGGAGGCGACTAGGAACTGCTTTAATCAGAGCAACCTCTGCTCCCATCAAACAACACACATCAAAGACAAGTAAGGTGAACTAAAAGAGTGACTATGCCGTGATGTTTATCAAGGTCAGTTTGGTCTCTAGGCGTCTGCCCTGTGTCCTACCGGTGAGGTCTACATCTGCTTTCGTGCTCGAGCCCATCTCTGTGAAGATTTCCTGGAAGTACTCGCTGACGGCCGCCAGCACGGCTCTGTGGGCCGAGTAGGATCGTCCATCCGTCCGCAGGGTGATGTCACAGAACAGCCCCGCCTCCCGCTGACTCCTCAGCTTACTCAGCACGTCACCGCTGTGCGACGCCATCGTCTTGGAGACACGACTTCCGCCACCCTGGTCCTGAGAGATAGAGACAGAGAGAAAGAGAGAGAGACGTCATTAGAGAGGAATATAATGTGTGAGAAGGCACTTTTGGAATATCAGTATGTGAGAGTGGGATTGAGTAAGTGAGAGTGAGTGAGACCAAGTATGAATTAAAACGTGTGAGGTGCAGAAAAACGGATAATTACTGGGTGATGAGAGTTCGACAGGACTATGAGGAAAAGTTGCCTCAAGGCAGTGCTGTTAGTCAGAACAGCTGTTGTACAGCCAGGCTCTGTGGCTCTGGTCTGTCCTTACCTCTGCTCTCTTGCTGCGCTGCCCCAGGCACTCTGGACAACCCAGGACAAAGTCTCGGATCTGGAAGTACATCCCTGCGGAGAAAACAATAGTGCCAACATCAGAATGTGAGGCAAAGGAGGAGCCAGGACCATGATTAACGGTCTTCATTCATGTCTGATTCAGACTGATTTATTAAATCATTAGTGTGTGGATGTCTTTCAAAGGTGACTACACTTCCTGACATTAAGGAATGACTAAACCCCCCTAAGCTTGGTAGCAGCCTACAGCCTATATGTTACAGGACTATGGAGGCAGGAACCACATGATATCCTATGAAGTCAGATCCAAGGCAGGCGCTGATGTTCCTACCCTCCCACCAGTAGTTCTCAGCCACGCATTTGTAGGTCTCCTCCAGGGAGAGGTGGCGCAGGCCAGGCCGCCTCTGGTGGAAGGTGGAGATCGCCTCATGTCTCCGGTCCTCATCCAAAACCTCCCGGTAGTTGATGAAGCCCCTTTCCAGCTTCTTACGGTACAGCAGCCCGTCGATCACCTCAAAGTTGGGCGCGCACAGCGTCGGTCCACGCCCTTTCAAGACACCGACCGAATCCATCTCCCCGGCCGTCTCCCCGTCTCCGTCCGACCAAGGTTTGGACGGACAAAACGTCTCTGCGCTCCCGTAATGCGCGTTATTGTAGGTGCAGTCGCCGGCCATTTTAACGGGCTTGATTATCTGATGTGTAATGTAACTTTATCCCGTCTTCCTCTCCGTCGCCTGAAATAAACAAAAACTCAATCCGCTTTCGCTCAGCCGACTGGCCCCGTGTGCGTCACGGCAGGGAGCTGCAGCGGCCAAAAGTTGCCCACCGTCCCGACATAAAGTCCACGTGGGTCCGATGACAGGGGACAAGAGACCACCAGCAGCCTATTTACGAGTCCCGACGACAGTCAAACTTTTACTGCCTAGTAGTTTTAGGGTAACGAATCCCATTGGCCGGCTATAACAGATCCAGATCAGTTAGCGGAAATCGTTATTCTCTTAATTGAGGATCATCGGCGCTATGAATTTCCTTTAGCTTACAACCAGAGAAATAAAATAGGAGTCAGCAGCATTTCACTGGAGGGTCCTGCCTACATGTCTGTCCAGGAGGACAGCCCTTCCCACTGTCTACCAAAACAGCTGCCGGAACATAAACTAAAATCGCTCAAATATGATTTCACTTGCAGATTTTGCCTGGAAAGGGTTTGGTTATCTCGATCTGTAATGTTGCCGCTGCCAGGTGTAACGTATATCAACACCAATGTTCACTATAGTAAACGCAGGAGAGAGTATCGCGCCAATCTCAGGCGTAAACACCAAGTGATATAAAGTCCCCCGGTTCACACCGACCAGTATAACCAGTCTTGTTTATCACCAGTCCTCCATCCAGCTCAGTGGTCGGGCCTCTGGAGCTACACGACGACGCGCCGCTTTCCCTCTGGCGTCAACTTGAGATTTCTTTTCGGTAAGTCGACTCGGAAGCAACATGATGATGCAGCTATCTGTTCAGCATCGCGACTTGAACGACCTGAAAGCGAGGTTGTCTGCCCGATCATCCCAAAGGTCGCCAATCACCGGCGGATCCCGTCCAACGCGAGCCAACAAGCTCGGGTTAGATAGCCGACACATCCCATACCGCTCTCCTTTGCGTGAAGCCAGTCAGATGATCAAATAATCCACATTTTTAAACTCGTAACCTTCTGTTTGTTACTGAAGAACAGCGAAACCGAGACGCCTCCTCCCCGCCTTCAGACAAAGGCCATTAGCAGAAGCTTTAAAGAGCCTCGGCCAGACGAGATATGATTGGCTGATAGAACTGCCACTCAGCTAGTTTTTCTCCCCCACGCATCAAGGTAGGTTGCTCGCACACGGTGCCAGTAGACTGTTTGCCTCACTTGGTGCACAGTCAAGTTAAACAGTGAGAATGGGGTTCATCCAGTGTCTTTCTTCCATTCTGTTAAAGGAAACTATTCAGTCTTGTAGTCAAGCTGTTAACTTTAATGCATTCAAGCCCCAAATATGACATGAGACCAAGGTTATTCATCCAAAAATAACCATACTGCCAAATGAGTTCAGATTTGGGGATTTTTTAAATTGTAGCTATCAATATCATCTTACTGTGATTGTCTTAAATATTGTAATAATACACTGACAGACAGCAGCCATGGCCACACGGCACACACATCTACCAGCCACTCAGCGAACTGCATTCATAACTTTGCAGTCAAACTCTACTTAATGTGAATATTCTGCTCTATTCTGCAGTCACTGTGAAGGTGGCTGAAGAGATGTTGTACACCGTCAACATCACTTCTCTTCTCTTAAAGATCCAGTGCAATGACTTCAACTCAGTCAGGAAAAGTTTGATGTTGATTTCTCACACAATGAGCATCATTTCTTTCAGTTTGTGATGGTTAGATGGTACAAAGCTTGCAGGGCTGAGTGAGAGCCTAACCTTCCCTATGATTGTGCCATCCATGCCAATATTTCTCTCTTTGGGGAACAAATATCCAGTGTTGGAACTTCGGCGCCCAGCAACAAAGGAGGCACAGAGATTTTGGCTAGTTTGGCAAGTAGCTGGCTGGCTATTGTCTGACAGACTATGGTACACCTGATTAACTATGCATACTGTCCATACTGACCAATCAGAGCATTCATTAAAGTCTGGGTGTAGGTGACATCATTTACACCAGGAAGTAGATTGGAATTCTAAATCTGTTTGATTCTGTTGACAACCAGAATCAAACAGATCATATTTAAACCCAGTAGACAGAAAATGACTTAAGTCTTAACCCTCTCCTTTGCTACAAACTGGGCCTGCACATTTCAAAAAGGTGAGGAAATAAGTTGACAAATAGACTATTGATCTAAGGTAAACTAACCATGTACAAATTTACAATACACACTCCAATGCCAACAGGACTGCCAGACGCAGACCCCTGTTCCCTAGAACCCTGGACGCTACCAAAAGGTCGCTAGCCCCGCAAGACGCTAAGGCAAATTATGTGTGTGCAGTGTGTGTGTGTGTGTGAGAGAGGCAGACGTAGAGGTGGGGTTTTTTCCATGTATGTGTGCGTGCACGCACATTTATCTGTGCACACGTGAGTTTGTGTACAAACTTATTTGGGAGAGGTAATATTGACTCAGCTGTACCCTCGACAACAATCAGGGATTCAAAGCATCATATTTTATAGCTGGGGTCTCTGGGACCCCAAACATAAGTTATGTATAATTTATTTGTACAGGACTTCTGAAACACATCAAGTCAAAATCATGTTTATAGGTAGTTCTCATGAAATTAGGAAAAGTCATGAAATATCAAGCTGATAAAACAGTTAAGTATGTTTTTTGAGCTGGTAAAGAGGCTCCGGGTCTCCTGGACCCCAAACAGAACGTAAGGGTTAACAGTATGTATCATCCCCTGACCATTTAATACAGATCACTTACAGACGTAGTAGAAATGTTCTTTATTAGACAGAGAGAAAATTACACTCTTGAATGCTTGACAATTCTTGAGCCTTTCAATTAGGCTGTTGGCCCATTGCATTTGGCAAATTAGAGTCAGCCTGTATGTTACACCATTCAAAGCTCACACAATCCACTAAACCTTGACAATTATGTTTTTGTCCTTCAGGTTTGCAGTGCAGTTTTAGTTTCACAATCACATGTTCTCAGTGAGAAATAAGACAAAGAGATCACATTCCTTTTTACAGGAGCAGTTTATCTAAATGTTACCCAAATCACAATATAATACAATTATCTAATTATCTATGTATATAATACAAACTGAACACATAACTAAGAGAAGAAATCATTCAAAGAGGACAATGACCGCAAGGCAATTTGTTTCATAACAGCTGAGCACACGTGAGGTTACACCTTCATCTAGTTAGATAAAGTACAGACATACTACAATATCAACCAAAACATGATGATATTGCATTATGGTATTACATCCATAGAGAAGTGCTTTTGTATTCAAGCTGTTCAAGCACACCAGTCTCTGCTGTATATAACCTGGCATGTCCTCACAGCGCCACAACGTCCACAGCAAACACTAAGCCTGGGTGACATTGGTCTTGGCTGGAGGGTCGCTGGTCTTGGGGCGTTTGGACTCCGGAGGCTGGCACACTGGATCAGAGGGAGGAGATGGACGCTCTGCAGGAATACAAATGTAGGGATCAATGACAGAAGGGTTACACATGACAGCAAGGTTATGAGCACAATATGTTTTCTGCTGTACAGCAGGATAAGGAATCTTGTGCTCAAAGACTGACACTCATAGTGCTACAAAACCGATACTCATAGACCTGCATTTCTGAGCCAGTCTAGCTATGACCGGACAATGACGATATGCATAAAGCTTATTTGACAGAATTCAGTCAACATCCATCCTACAGTGCAATAAGCAAATGTGCACGGTGAGATAAACTGATTAGTTAGCATGCTAGCAACACAAATGTTGCATTTGTTGAAAATGTCAAAGCCAGGGCATCCCACTGGCTCAGTTGGCTACAGCACATACTAGGTATCTGCGACATCCTGAGTTCAAATCCAGCCCAGGGGCCTCACTTATCAACGTTGCGTACGCACAAAACGGGGCCTGAAAGATGCGTACGCAACTTCCAGCGCAAAGTATGTGACCTATCAAAATAAGCTTGATGGGAGAAAGTGCGCACCCGTACGGAAACTCTGACCCATGCGTACGCACAGTTAGGAGACAGGGGAAATTTGCGACGCAGTTGGTGAGGTGGTGAATTGAAGCCAGATTGTATAATGATGCCTCTCACACATCCAGTTTCACTTCATTACAAACGTTAATCATAGATTATATACAGATGGATCTGATTGACGCGATCATAATGCCAAGATGTGAACCAATCAGTCTTGATTGCCGTATAAGCATATAAATACTGCGGTGACATTCGTGCGTAATGTTGCATGATGGCACTCCTGGCACTGCTACAAGACATTGTGGATGGAAGAGTTGCAAGAATTAGGAGGGAGCGAGCGTTCAGGGACCGCAAAGATTTCCTGGCCCATGATGATGAC
>OMLI01061025.1:0-10874 GCA_900302605.1 Rondeletia loricata
TGTCTGTCTGTCTGTCTGTCTGTCTGTCCTTTCTCTCTCTCAGACACAGATGCAGTATTCCTACCAGGCGGTGGACGTGGGTGCCCCCCCCCCCCCTCCTGCAGTCGTTAGTGCCATTAGTGACCATTGCCTCATCTCGGATGTTGTTGCTACCTGGCTGTGGATCGCGAGCGTTTCCCTGTTATTGCGGATATCATTACAAACTGTTTTTATGTCACCATCACTGCCTATATTATATTACTTTCCATTACACTGTTTGTCCCGGCACCTATTGCACGCTCAGCCGTCCCGGTGGGGGATCCCTCTTTGACTTGGCCCACCCAAAGGTTTCTTCCATTTTTTACCCTGATAAGTTTTCTTGGAAGTTTTTCCTTTAATGCTTTGAGGGTCTAAGGTTGGTGGTGCCGGGTAGGTTAGGCTTTGTAGAAAAGGTAGACTGCTAACTTTTTGTTTTTGTACTGTATGTCTTATGTCTTGTTCTGCGTCACTGTTTGTTTGTTATCATCATTTTGTAACTCTTGATTGTTGCTTAGGTAGATCTAGTTTGACTCATTTGCTGTAAAGTCCTTTGAGACATGCTTTGTGATAAAGGGCTATATAAATAAATGAACTTGAACTTGAACTTGATCTCTTATCTCCCATTTTTCTCCCCTCAACCCCTCTCCTTCTCCAGTGATGGCAGCTACCCTAAGGACGAAGGCTCCAGCCAGGTGGTGACCCAGTCTCTGTTTGTGGGTGAAAGCCGAAACAGAGGGACCAATGGAGGACAGAATAAATACTGGGGCCTGGGTGGGGCTGATGGGAAGATGAGGACACTACCTAGAAACAGGTGAGAGAGAGCAAAGGGAGGGAGGGATGAGATGATGGAGGGAAGGAATATGGAGGACCCGTGACAAGTTGACGGCAAGATGTTGAAGCTTCTTAGGAACTGGAGGGGATGTGGGGCCAAAGAGAAAGAGACAGGCAGAACAAGACAAAGTAAATAATTCAGTAGGAGAGAACCAACGAGGCAGACAGGTGGACAGAGGATCACTGAAAGAACTGACAGCTGCTCTTAGCAGCAGGTGGATTTGTGAAATGAAGTTCTGTTTTGACTGACTTCCTTGAAGTGGTATTTTAGACGTTTTGTGAAGAAATTTGGTGATAACATGCATAGTTTCTTGGAAAGGGATTACTCAATGACTTAAGCAGAAGTGTGATTTTGCTTTTTTTCAAGATTTTAGGCCTTTGAAACACCTTGTTAAGGGAACATCCAGCAATTTACATATCAAAATGAAGGCCTCACTCATGGTGCTTTCACTGACAAGTAAACTACATAAAGAGTTAGACAGGGCCAAAAGCAGGTTGAACACACTTAACATTAGCCTGTAATACACATTTACAGTGAGTCAGTCTCACACTAATAGTACCACTCTGATAATGCCTGAAATTGGACTTCCATTACCAGACAATTTACATTCTCTCTCGCTCTCGCTCTCGCTCTCGCTCTCGCTCTCGCTCTCGCTCTCGCTCTCGCTCTCTCTCGCTCTCGCTCTCGCTGTTATACAAGAGAAGAGCAACATAAACAAGGGACTGGCAAATTGCTAGTTTCAACAGCAATGGCCCTTGTCTGTTTGTGCCCACTGTCACCACTGTGTACAGCTTTACAACCGTTTTACAGGCTTCTTGACCGCACTGTGACTTCTGGCACCGTTTGTCTGTCGTTATCGTGGCTGCTGCCAGAATGGCTGACGCTCCGTTCTCTGTTCCTGGAGAGAAAATAATTCCACTAAAATGGATAGGCAATATGATTCTTTAATTGAGATGCAAGTCCAACAAGTTCTCATTAATAGTAATTACGTAAGAGTGTCAAGTCAGTTTTATTTGTGTTGCTTAATCGCTTCACAACGCCCACATTGTGAAAATAATAAATGAAAACGACACCCCCCCCCAACCTTAGACCTTCAGCTGAGGACAAGGAAAAACCTCATCAGGAAAGAGTGTGACATAGTGGAACATTTTCCTCTAACATGGGGTGTACATATAATTAATAATTAGAATATCCACGAGCATCAATCGTATTAACTTACATCAATCTTTCCATCTCCTGGAGTTTAATGTGAAGTCTTGGTTTTCTAAAGTGTGGATTTCACCATTATTATCATTTGTACAACACACTATTGGTGAAAGAATAGTCAATAGTCATGAATACACAAAGCCACTTTTTTGTCTTTTTGGATAAATTGATATTCAGATGGTTCTTTGAATATTTTAGTGCCTTGGAATCCTTCCTTTTTCATATCCATACATTCAAATTCACCTTGCTCTCATTCAGACTACTCTCAGGGTGAAAAACCATCTCAGTACCACATGAACAAATACTTATTTTTATTGTGGATTTTATTTTTACATTTAAGCATTTTGCTGACACTCTTCGTGACTTACAGTGAGCGAGCAGGTCTTCAGTGTCTTGCTCAAGGACACTGGCCAGCCACATGCAGCTGTTGTTTCTGGACACGTTAGCTAGTGCAGGGCTCAAACCTGCAGTCTTCCAGTTGTAGGATGGTCTCTTTACCCAACAGGCCACCCTGCAGCCAACTCCGTCTCTCTTCTCTGACCTCTAGAATACCTGTCGATTGTCTTTTCTAATCGTGGCTTCATCTTTCTCCCTCTCCCCTTCAGGACGTTCCCAATCCGAGGTTTCCAGATCTACGACGGTCCGGTGCGGTTGACTCGGAGTACGTTCCGTGGATTCGTCCCCACAGCAGAACGTTTTACCAGCGCAGTGGGATTCAACCTGAAGAACACCTGGCAGCTCACCCCACGCAACAACTTATCCCAGCTCAGCTTTCACTCCACTGTTAGTATAGACCAGGGTTTGATAAGACTTGAAGTGCATTGTGAGGCATCATAAGCACATTATACAGTTAATGTGTTGTAAATGTCGAATATTATAAATACATACGAAAATTGACATGCATTATAATGCATGAATCTGATATTACGGTGTTATGAGATTGTGGCTAGCCATACAGTTCCCCCTAGAAAGCAGTCCGCCCCTAGGGTTTTGGACATTGTGTATATTATAGCATTTTATATCATGTTTTGATACTATGCTCATAATGTGCTTATAATGACTTATCATGGCTGATGAACAACACTTCAAGTAAAATATTACCGTCGTTTATCTTATTTCCTACTCTCATTTTTCAACGTCATCCCTGACTTGGTTTGTTTCACCATATGACTTGAATTCATGTGATATTTTAGGATAAATAATCCCATATGGTCTAGTTTTTGATCTTGTATTTTGGTCAGCTCTCTTTTTCTTCTCCTCTCTTCCTCTTATTACTTGCGCTTCCTCCCTTCTTCTCAGAATCACTGCCGTTAAGAATACGTTCAACCACTGCTTGCATTGACAGTTTTACTTGATTTACTTTAGTCTTTCTTTACCTTCTCTCTGTCTCTCTCTTTCTCATTCCCTCTCTTTCTGTCCACCTTCTTGCTGCACTGGGTCTGTTTCCTCTTTGGCGGTTTGCTCCTATTTGTTCTTCAAACACACACACATCCCCATGGCCTGGATCACAACTCACATCAGAGTTATTGAGTTGGCACTTATTGGAAAGAGTGGTTAAGAGAGGAGGAGAGGAGGAGAAAAAGGAGACCCCATGCAGAGTCAGGCCTGTAGGGAACCCATTGTAAACCACTGGTGCCCTCTAGTGATGGTACAAGTAATAGCATGGTTTGCTGCATTTGCTCAGGCATTTACATTCTCAGTGAATGAAGCTCCTCTGTGAAAAGCCAGTCATCACAGAGCACTGCTTTGCCCCACTACATCACTTTTAAAATCTTGTGTCTGTGTCATAAATGTAAATAAAATAGTGGGCTGAATTTCAGAAATCTCTCTCCCAGAAGGAGTTAGCTTATCATGGTTGGATCTCATGTATAGCCAATAGCAAGGTTATCTTGCCAAAAGATAATCAGTCGGCAACTAGCAACAGTGTTGGAGGCAACATGCCCAAACAAACATCTATCAGAGGTGGCACTTTCCTGTTAAGCAAATAAATAATATACAATGATAAAGCATGATAAAAATTGCATGGTGGGCTTCACAACTATCCTTTCAAATGCCACCCTCAGGTGGGTCTGAGGGCGTTCTTTGGTCGGCCAGGCCAGTGGTTTGAGGAGAATGACCTGGACGGTGATAAGAACTCCATCTTCCATGACGTGGATGGGTCAGTGACGGGCTACAGAGACACCTACGTCGGCAGAGCGGACAACTACCTGATCCAACATCCTGGCTGTGTCAACGTTTCCCAGTGGAATGGAGTGATCTGCAGCGGCCGTTACTCTCAGGTACGGTGGGGGGAACGGCATAACACGCTGTCTGCTGGTCCTGAAAAAGTCTTAAAATGTGTTCAGTTATCTAAATTCAAAGTCTTGAATACTGTTACATATAGCATTTTAAGTTTTAAATTCACTTTTAGAAGTAAAAAATGTATTGGTGTACAGTCAGCCTACTCTTAAAACGTCTTAAATTCTTAATAATATTTTCTAAATTCAAGGCTTTAAAAGGTCTTGAATACAGTTGAATTCACTTTTAGAAGTCTTAAAAATGTTGCAGGTTTCTTCTTTCTCCTTCCAGAGGATCCTATACTGACTTTAGCAGTCATTAATATGACTTAATAATAATAATAATAATAATGCTACAATGCCATGGTCATCAAGAGCAAATTCAGGTCAGACCTATATTCTGATAGGTCTACAATCGATTTCATGTTCATGCTTTTTCAATTGTGAAATTGGTCTTATATTTCTATTCATTCTAAATGCATTAAAAGGTCTTAATTAAATTGAACGTAGTAAAACTTACAGACACCCTGTGTAAACCTAGTGATTAGACTCTGTTTGATAGATTCATTGTACAGGATTTTCCTTCTTTTTTGTTGACTTTTTAATACAATTTATTAATTTAACCTCTCTACTCTTGCATTACTCTACACTTCTTTCTTGCCATCCTGTCCTTGTGTCCCCCTCTTCATGTACACCTCCTCCCTCGTCGTCACCCTATTTTCATCCCATTCTCGTCCGCCTTTCCCTCCATCTGTTTTCCCCATGTTCCCTTCCTCACGTACCCCTCCTCCACCTAATCCTGCCGCACTCACCCTCTCTCCTTCAGGTGTACATCCAGACCCAGGGAGCCCCCAACCTCAGTCTGTCCATCAGCAGAGATGAATACCCTGATGCTCCTCTGCTGCTGAGGGGTATTAACAGCCAGGGGGCGCCGTCGCAGCAGTACCAGCCCATCCTGATGATGAGCAAGAGCTACACACTGCACTGGAATGGACCGGCACCCAAAGAGGTCGTCCTCTCCCTCATCAACTTCAACAAGTGAGTAGAGGGAAACGGTAGTGTATGATGAGTGATCAGGGTTGCCAGATTTTCTGGATTATCATGGAATTTTGAAGGGGTATTCCAGACTGGGAAAATCTGGGAATTTGGTCAATTCTCTGGGGAAGTCAGGGAATATCGGGGCATTTTACAAATGGGTCACTTTACAGGAGTGTATTTTACAATTTGCTTCATTGCATTAGATAGTGGTTTTCAGCTGTTTTTATACATTGTATGGCAAGCTCAACTGTAGTGGAAAACTGACAGTTTACTCCATTAGAACTGTTCTGAGCTGAAAAACAACATTAACAAACCCGGAAGGAATAACATTTTCAGGTCATGGAAATGTTATGGAAAGTCATGGAGGGAACCCCTGTGTGATGCATTTGTCTTTCCTCTATTTTCTTGTGTGTGTGTGTGTGTGTGTGTGTGTGTGTGTGTGTGTGTGCCTGTGTGATCTATTTTTCAGCTGATATGAATGACCCTTCCACACAACTTCACAATCACACAAGGACACAGGCTCATTACATTACATTTTCTTTGCCTAGATTAGAATTAGGCCTTCCTAAGCTTGCAAGAATATTACTTTTTAAGTGGAAACATTTCCTCTACAAACAGTATTAGCACTCCATGTTTGGTCAACAGGAGCGGTCACATGCTGCGTCGTTCCTATAATCTCTAAGTAAATTAAACTGAAGTGAGTGTGCAAAATATTAGTAACGCCCTGGGCTTTCCATAAAATAGACGATGATAAAGGTGAAAGCTATGATCTCTAAGTCATTTGGCATATTAAGTCCACGTCTATAATAAGGGGAGGAGGCAGGTTAAAAAGGGGTGTGGAGTGTACAAAATGAAGTGCATCTCAAACTACAAATGAAAAAGGTTGCATTAGTTTTATTAGATGGGATGTGAAAACTTCAACACTCAGTATTTCAAAACTATTCTGAATGCAGATGGAGTTTTAGTGTCTAAATGCTGTTTCAGAGGCTTTTCCACCCTGACAAGAATACAGTTGTGGGGGAAAAACTGAATACTTTGTATTTTGTGTCATGAAAATGATATTAAAGATATTAATATTACCACAAACATATCGGCCTTCATAAACCCATATCGGTCAGACCCTACTCAGTATAGACTCACCCTACTCATACTTCCACTACTTGCAGTACTTTATTAGCTCACATTTGACCTCCTATCTACAATCACCTTGACCCAATCCCCCGCACCAAACCAACACAGACTGCTCCTCTGACAGGAGCAGCTGGGCCGGGTGGGAGACTGCGTGGACGGCTCATGTACGTGTGGAGAGGTGGATCAACATGACGGCAGGCTGTACATATGGCAGAGATCAAACAATTAACCCGCTTGTGATTGGCCCTGCCGTTAGGGTGCAGTAATTAGAGCTAAGTGGCCCTGAGACCAGACTGGAGTAATAAGAAAGCTCTGCTGCAAAAGGATAACAGGGAAGAGTCAGACTCGCAACGTCTGTGCAAGCCTGTGTCGCGGGGATAAGAAGCCACGCCTTTAAAAATAGTTGCATACCCTACACCTGGGTGACCTCAGGCTTTTCACGTTATGACACTTTTCAGGCTCTGTAACACTGTTCTGTAGCGCTCATCATTTATTTCATGCTTATCTAATCAGTATTTAGTCAGTTTTAGACCAACGCGCTACTGGACACTCGCTTTACGTCCTTCACTGCTACAATTGTATAGTATGCATAAGAGTCCTGCATAAGGGAAATCCAGTGTGCTCTCGTACACCAGGCAGTACGGTAGAAGTCACACAAGCACCGGTCAACTGGAGGCTGGTGTGCTGTACAACAACAACATTACTGGAGGACGCCAACAAACCAGGTGAGGGAGCTTTTGGTAATGGTTGCAGGACAAATTGGCTGTTTCCAGGATCGACCCTGTGACCTTTGGGTTACAGCAGGGAGCGCCCTAACCACTGGGCCACCCTGGAGGTAAATTGGAGGTACGAGGTCACTGCGGGATGCCAACAATATCCAGGTGAGGGAGTTTTTGGTAATGGTAGCAGTGGGTGTCCGTTTGAGGGATTGGGCTCTCTAACCACTAGGCCATCCTGCTGCCAAACTGGAGGTATGAGGTCACTGTGGAGCGCCAAATATCCGGGTGAGGGAGTTTTGGTAGTGGCAGCGGTGGGAGTGTTGGAGGACACCAGCTGAGCTGAGGTGGGCACCATTTCATCTCATTGGTGTAGAGGAAATGATGCGACGCCTCCCATCCCAAGGTCATCCCACGCAACAGTGACTCCCACAAACAGTTTCCAGCATCGGAAATGCCCTGCCGCAAATGGAAAGCCGTGCAACTCGGTGATTTCAGAGCCAAGCGGCGGCCATTTCGGGCCATAATTCCATCATTTCCTGGTCCGAGGAAGTCATCTGTGGTAATATGTTTGGATGTTGGAAAATCACTCACCGCAACGTTAAAATGTAGAAAACGATTGAAACAGGAACGATGATTTCATACTGAATTACTTTCTACCTGAACTGACCTCCTTATTGTTTTCTTTCATTGTCTGTGAATACACTGAATTAATGAAATATTAGAAACACATTCTTAATATGGAATCGCATCCGTTTTTCTACAATACATGCCTTAATTGCCCCAATCCATCTTTACCCTGTCTCTTCCCCTTCAGTTACATGTCTCCTTCAATCAATCAATAATGGACCATTAGCTCTCATCTGGATTCACCTGGTGAGTCTACAGCCTGAAAACAGCAGCTGTTCCTACTACGTTGCACAGTCAGCGTCGATAAAGTCTTACAGCGTGGACTAAACAGAGACGCCTAATGTTCCTCCATACACACGCAAACACACAAGCGCTTCATGACAACCCTGTTTTGTTAGAAGCATTTTCTAGTGGCTAACAAGCACGTATAACAAAAATGAGTGATTCACGTGGCTAAGAAACCGCCGCTCGATACTACACCTGTATCTCTGTGTTCCTCTATGGCTGACAACGGGTTGATCCCAAACGTGTTACGCCCTCAATCGGACCCGACTGTGAACACTGACACGCTTCACACCTGGCATTAACATGGGCGAATGGATTACAATCGCAGAGCGCAAAAAATGCTTAAAATCCAAGTTTAAATGCACCCAGGAGGCATCGAAGATCCAATCACCTCCGGAGGAGGTCGGAGACGCATTTGGCCACGTTAACAACAAAGTGTAAACGCGATGTGTGTCCAATCCACATATAGAAGCTGCGTATATGGAAGAGAACTTTCCTCCGCGGATCCAATCAGGAATCGCACGCAAATCAAACAAGCGGCCGGCAGCTCGGATGGTAACGCACTGGCCAAAAATGGATTGTCAGGGTACTTGGCGGATGGGCGACAAGCAAGACGAGGTGTTTACCGTCAATTTCAAAGGATGTAAATATTACAAGAGGAAGTGACGTGCGTGACGATCTGCATTTCGGCGAGGGGAAGAGAAATCGGATTTCAGGGCGTATACCAGGTGTAAACGGTGCCGTAGTTTCAGTGAACCCATATCCCTCGTCCGTATGTTTCATCTCCGCTGCCTCTCATTGGGTCACATCTTGTGGAAAAGCGATAAAGCACCTCTGTTGTCTTTCTTCTCTCTATCTCTTCTTGCCTAACCTTTACATGTGTAAACACACTCGTGTCGGAAATGTCGTGTTATTGCCACATAATCCAGTTCGTGGTGGAGGAACATATTGTTCACCTAATTTGTGTCCACAGCACGTAAACCTGCTTTACAGAGTTCATGCTTGTGTCACGAAATGTTATGAGACTGTGCTGTCTTTTGTTTCCCTCTTGTAGTCTCTCTATCTCTCACTCGATCTCTGTATATATCTCTCCACCCTCTCTCTCTCCCTCCATTCTATTCCCTCTTCTTCTAGAAAAGCAATAAAGCACCTGCGTTCTCTCACGGTCTACCTCTATAACTCTCTCCCTATGTCCCTCCACCCTTTCTCCCTCCCTCCATTCAATTCCTTCTCCTTTCACATCTTGTGGAAAAGGGATACAACATAATATCTCTCTATCCCTCCCCCTCCCTCTCTCTCCCTTGTCGTACTCTCACATGCTCTCTCTGTAACTCTCTCCCTATGTCTCTCCACCCTCTCTCCCTCCATCTTATTCCCCCTCTCCCTCTACCTGAGGTCATGAGAGGTGCTTTTGCTATCTTCTCTCCTCCCCGTCTTCTCCCCTGTGAGTCGGTGTTTACAGCTAAAAAACACAACTCCCCCGCGGATCGGCCTCTCGCTGGCAACGCTTCACCTGTTGGACTCGTCTCTCGTTCCTATTACCTCGAGGAGTGGCCGCAGAGATTTATGTCGACTCTGCGGTTGACACAGGTTTAGAGTCGTATCGAGAGAGCCAGCTGGCTGCTTTATTCTGCAAATAAACCCGACTACTGGGGGGAATCTGTCTGAGAGGCGGGGGTGCTGGCACGTGAGCGCCTTCCTGAGCGCTACGCCGTCTCGTCATTCATCACAACTTAACGACTTTAGTTTCAATGTTATTGCCTTCTGCAGATGAGAGTTTCCTCTTTCGCTCAGGTTATCCATCAGCGAAGTGACATTGATTGCTGTCATATAATTTTGCATGGAGCGATCATGATTCATGACTGCCTTAAAAAGAGATTGGTGTGTTTCGTTCAAAAAATGGTGTCTAAATGGCAATTACATCAGATCTCGTTCTGCATAGCGTCGCTGTCCAGTGAAAACCTTGTTTCTCCAAAGCGTCAACTTTTCAGGAGCGAAGAAAAACAGCCTTGATTTCAGCTTGACCACCGTGCATGTTTGAGCTTATCCACTGGGTTTTGAAAGGGTTTCATAAGACCAAGGGTTGTAGAATTGTCTCAACCCACAGAGGAGCACGTAATCCTTCAGTTGAAGTTAAAACATCAAAATCACCAAAGCTGGAGTTACGAGGTTTTTGCAGGAAAACAGCAATATGCTCTTTGTTCACTCAGCAGCCATGCAGCCTCATGTCATTTCCTTATCCACCCTGGACTCACCTTGAAAGGCAAACATTCAATGTACCCTCTTTTTTTAAAGGTGTTTAGATCAGTTGAGTGTTTGGCTGTTGGCATGTGCTCAATATCTCCTTTTAGAGGGAAATATGAGTGAAAGTGGCGCCTCACATTTTCCTTGACTCTCTTTGTCAGGTCAGTATGAGAGTACCAGACCACAAAATGTCCCAGAATTTCAGGCCTAGTCAGAAAGTGAAATTTTCCTCCACAGCTCCTGAATTTTGTCACACGATCAAGCCTGTACCTTTTACATAAGACCCCGCATAGCAGTCTGCAGTACATGGCATAAACCTAAGGTAAGGGCAGGCAGGTGGTGTAAAAACCCTCTCACACAGCAATGTCCTGTCTTTCTAATAAAGCCTAGATAACCTGAGTTAGATTTAAAGAGCTGCCTCACCTCTACTGCCCTCTGCTCTTCTTTACTCCCCAGATACATGAAGGAAGCGAGTCACGTGGCTGAAATACGAGGGCT
>OMLI01061075.1:0-14444 GCA_900302605.1 Rondeletia loricata
TCAGTGTATTTTGTGTGTGAAGGATTTTTTCTTTTTGTCGTGGTATTGAAAGAGGTATCGAGTATCGTGTATTTTAACTGGTATTGTATCGAAGTTCACAGTTCTGGTATCGTGACAACCCTAATGTATACATGTTCATTATCAATAAAGATCTCAATCAATCAATATGGCTTCTATTGGTTCTACGCATCCATGGTTCTACGTGTTCTACGGTACGCCATTACCGGAAATGATTATTTTGAATGGCTGTCGGCTGTAGGATTTGAAAGGAGATTTCGGAGAGAAAAGGGTAATTTTATACTTTATTTCAGCCGCGGCTTGTGTTTTCACCCCGCCGGCCTTTGCCGAGACTCTTTAGGCGTTCTGTTGATCCCTTCGAAAACACAATGCGAACTTGCATTGATTTGTTCTCAGATTGAGAAAATAACCTGTGAAGCGCCCACACCGTTATGACAGGACCCGCCCTGTGTGTGAGAGAAGAGCTGGAAATTGGTATTTCTTTACAGGAATTTGAATGTGCGTCAGGACTTCCTGAACCGGTCAGGACACGTTTAACGTTAACATTACCCGAGTTAACGTTACCTAACGACCTGATGGTATTATTGCAATAATAAATATTGCGGTAATAAACCATCAAAAGTATCCTTTTGATGATTTCTGCACTAATAGACCAGCTCTGTTACAGCCACACGTGGAAATTTTACTAGTCTACTAGTTTATGGGTAGTATTTTTAGAAATTGAAAAAATCTTCTCACTAGACAGAATACCTAAGACATGTAATACCTAACGTAACTAACGTTAACTTCCCCAATTCCATAATCAAACATTTTTAGCATCTGTTCTGTCAGGCTGGCTGAAAACACCTGACTAGCTACATCCATGTTAGCTTGATGCAGACTGAGGTTTCGGCTTGCTGGCTACCGCAGCGAGCTACGTTGGCTAAGACCTTAGCTAACGTTAGTTGCCACAGACCCACTCACACTGAAGACGGACTGGTGTAACATAACTTACCTGAGCCCTTTCTCCTCCAAGGTAGAGCAGCATCAACTCCGTATGATGTAGCTATGTTTTCAAAAGCATAATATAACTCTCGATGTAAGTTAGCTATGTGGCTAACCTTAGCCAGCTAACCGGGTGACTAACCTCGTTCCCAGTTTTATCTCTCTATGCCCATCAAGCGCATTGGTTGCCACAGTAACAAAGCGGGGGGCAGCCAGAAGGCAGCTGATGTCACCAAACCACTCACCTACGGAGGTAGGAGAATGGTTTACTTACGGAGGCTACAATTAACAACAACAACAACATCATCAACAACAACTTATTAATGATAATTCTCAAAACTAATAGCAGTAATTAATAATCAAGCAATAGTTAACGAGAGCTGATACATTTCAAATTGTAATAGTGAAACTTTTTTTTAACTTATTTGGTGTTAGTGCCACATCCATCCCTGTTATGGGCTCAGTTTTGGTTATAGGCTACAATGTTGCAAAACTTTTGGATTATGACAAAAGCAGTGGTGATGTTTCTTATGCTGTGGCACTGGTGGCACACTGGTAGTCCCAACAATCTATCAAGCATTGAAATAGCCAAAATATAACAGATGTATATTTGTTTAGCAGATATTTTATTGGCACCATGATACATAATTGTGAATCTACTAATGTAAAATCAATTAACGGGCAAGGAAACATTATGATGATTTGAATTGTTAATTTGTATAGGTGTCATCGAGACAGCATGCATGATAATGATAACTCTTGGTAATAATTAAACATAGACTATCTAGCAGCTGAACGAGATTGCATTCCCCCCTCCTTTACTGTGAATTTTATTTGACACCTTTATCTGCAAAGAGAGATCCCACTAATAAAATGTTCTCTTTCACAAGAGAGCTCTATGCACAAAATGTTTACAAAATAGCACACAATATTAAAATATATTTCAATAAAAACATGATTATTACAGGCCAACAATCCCTATCCAAACATTCACAGTGCAGTTGCTAGCAGTCTTCCCAGCAGCTTTTCATTTGGAATCCGCCTCATATAGTAGTTATAATCAAGTAAAATGTCCTTTGGGCTCCGATGGTCTTCAAAAGGGAGTGAAATGCTGCCCTCTCCTGCGCTAGAGCCCACATCACTCCCAAATATCTTCTTATGCAGTGCATCTTCTGAAGTTTTTCAGATATGAATGTCACCCTGGAATCCAGGCCAAAACATATCACTACACTTGTCATATGGGGAAACACAAGAAACAGGCTGTGGTCCATTTTAGGTGCAGACTCATCATATTATTGAATCTCATCCTGTCCACCCTTAACCTGCAGGCATCAGTAGAGGTAGCTGATCCAAGTCTGAACTGCTTTACAGTATATGGTTCCCTGCTCATGGAAAGGATGTGATGGTCACATGTGGTGCAGATATCAGGTTGATTTCCACATCATTATTTTGTTAATGACAGCATTGGTTGTCTTTCCTGACCATTTAAAAATGTGCTGCATAACTGATGTCACAGCTAACATCACCAGCCATTTATTTTGCACCGCTCCTACTTAGCTACCAGATTAATTTATTTGGGGATTCAAAACAGCACAAATGAAAGCAACCTTTTGATGATTTCTGCACTAATAGACCAGCTCTGTTACAGCCACACGTGGAAATTTTACTAGTCTACTAGTTTATGGGTAGTATTTTTAGAAATTGAAAAAATCTTCTCACTAGACAGAATATGAAAGAGACATTCCTGTTAGTGTCAGGATTTGAATCAGCACTTGTCTGGCAGGTGGCAGGTTGGCCTAGGGGAAGAGAGGCTGACCAATAACTGAAAGTTGCTGGTTGAATCCCTGTCACTGACAGGAGTATGTATTCCAGCTGTGAGCTGGTGACTGGAAGATGGCTGGTATTATATATATGGTGCCCATCATCACTTGTATGATGCCTTTATATAATAATACATATTCAATCAGTGTTGTATTCTGTGGTATTGTTTGAATTTGGCAGCAGAGTGGCCTAGTGGTTAGGGAGACCATCCCATAACCAAAGGGTCACAGGTACAAACTCAGAACAGCAAAGCAACAGTCAAAGTGTCCTTGAGCAAGAAGCTGAACCTCTATCCGCTTACTTACTGTAATTCACTCTGGATAAGAGCTAAATGCCCCAAATGTAAAAGTAAAATGTCTGTTTATGAGGTGGCCTTACTGCCTCTCAGGTTCCCTATGTTAGTCTCTCTGTGTAGAGTAGAGGGAAGGTTACTTGTCATGATGATGTTGTTAGTGATAGTAGTCTATTGACTGTCCCTCTTCACTCTTGGAATTCATTCAAGTAGTTAATAGAAGTTGCTATGACTCTGATCCAACTCTGTTGTATTGTGTGATGATTCCCCATGATGGTATCTCTCTTTATTATGAATTGTCAGGTTGGTCGTCATTATTATATTATTAATGATAGCACTGACTCTCCATCCTGAGCCCCTAGCACTGTGCCGCATGCTGATGATGTCATCACTGGTCAGCATGTCGCTGGAGTCAGCCATGTTTCCACAGGCAAATCTGACATCTCAGTAACTCTGAGTTCTTCGCAGTCTCCTCACCCCATGTGAAAGGGGATTTACAGTGTATGGTTTCTCCCCAGATTACTGTCTCTCTGCAGTGAAGGGGGGATGTTGATCATGTTGGTCATCATGATCACATTATTGGTGATGGCGTTGACTGTTTCTCCTGAGGCCTTGGAGCTGTGCTGCATGCTGATGATGTCACCGCTAGTCTGCTCGGCCTCGGCACGACGAAACAGACTTCTCATAGTGGCCTGGGGGAGAAAAAGGGAATTAATCATTCAATGAATGGATGGATGAGTGAATTAATAAATGAATGAGAGATGGATGGATGAATGGTGGCTGGAGGGAAGGATGGATGGTGGAGACATGGGCAGATGTAGTAGAAAGGAAGGATGACTGAATGGCTATAATAAAGGAAGGGAGGAAGGCAAGGCAGGGAGGGAGTAAAGTAAGGAATTGCGCGCACACACGCACGCACACCAGTCTTGTTACCTGGAAATTATTAGTAACAAAGCAGTAGACCACAGGATCCATACAGCTATTCAAACTGCTGAGAGTGACAGTCAGGTGGTAGACTATCGCATGGTGAGGCATATCAGGGTAGAAGTACACCAACACCTACAGCACAGACAAGGTCCAACACAGCCATGTGATGACAGATTACAATGCCTTGTCTACATAAAACAAGACATGTTAACTTCATTCCAGAGCCACACATCTCAAACAACAGTGTTTGTACACAGATCCGGCACTACTTCATAACTATCTATCTATTCAGTTCTATTCAGTATATTTCTATCATATCCAATTCACTATTCAGTACCTGAATATGACATTTCATATTCATATACTCTCTCCTCAACCCAGTAAGGGTTTCAGGGGTGCAAAAGAAATGGTGAAGCTAACAACGTGGTGGCATTACTACAACCCTTTTTCACAGATATTTGAAAATGATGCTTCACCTCCCATCTCTCACTCACCTGTCGGATGTGGAAGGGCGTGAAGCAGACAGTGAAGATGACCAGCACGGTGGTCAGCAGCTGGACAGCCCTCCTCCTCCTCTGCCTGGGGGAACAAAGGTTCAAATGTCCCACTGTGACGTCCCAGCTGCCATACCCATATGTCACCACTCCAGAAAGTATTTTTTTCTGAATACATTTTTTGGGGTTTATTCACATATGTTCTTACATGAAAACATGTAATCAATCAAATGAATCACTATGCAAACAAGGCCAGTAAGGGGGAAACAGTGTTTCCAGAAAGGGCACTATGATGCAATTACAGGGCTAGAAAAAAATTAGAACGATATAACTGAATGGGTTTCATGAAAATGTTTCAAATCTAAACTTTAACTTCAAATACAAGAAAATTTAAAAAATTGGAGTCACAATATTTGTATGCAACAGTGAAAGTGTGCTTCCTTTGCCTCTGGGAGACGTACAACACTTATGAGTCATTTTGTGGTGAGGTGAAGTGCGAATGTATTTAACATTTCCCCCACATTGTAACAAACACCTGATAAAGACAAATAACAGACCAAACTTGGAAATGTCATGGTGTTCTATATACTATATAATACTATCTATGGTACTCCCTTTAACATTGGTTATACCTGCTCTGCTGCATCAGGTGGCGGTCAGCTAGTGCCCACATGATCCGCAGGGTGAAGACCACGATGATGATGAGGGGTAGGAAGAACTCGGTGATGGTGAGGAAGAGGAGCTTTGAGAGGCAGCAGCCCGTATGCCGGAAGGCAGTGGAGAGGAAGGAGTAGGTGAACACGATGGCAAACAGCCAGACAGAGACACACACACACTTGGCCACGTTGGAGTTACGCCACCGACGGGACGCTTCAACCTACAAGGCCAAAGGAAGTTAAGTAGTCTTTTAGCATCCTGCTGTTATTCAACTCAGGCACTGTGAGAGAGAAAATAAACAAGGGAGAGAGGGTATCCAGTATGTCTTAAATGGAGATTCCACCATATAACGTAATTCAGATGTTATTCCTGCGATCTTGGACAGTTCAGCCTTGAACAGAAGAGAGGGGGGAGGAAGGAAGTGAGGAAGGAAGGAAAGCAGGCAGGCTGTGGAAAGAAAGGAGTACTTGACATGATGGTAAGCATCCAAGTGAACTGGATTGAAATCACTCACTCATCTGCACTATGGCCAGGTAGTTACAAACATAATAAACTGCTCACATGTACTAGGGTCAGATAGTGTTCCACAGAGCTACAAGTCATACAGAGAATGTTACCATTGCTACCATTACTGCTAACTCAGTAGCTTACTGACGAACCCACCTGCACTATGGCGAGGTAACGGTCGACACATATGCAGGTCAGAAACAAGATGCTGCAGTACATGTTGACAAAGTAGCTGAAGATGTGCAGGTAGGAGCAGGTGACACAGGCTCCTGCGCTGTAATAGAGCAGGATGCGGGTCGGCAGAGAGAGGTTCACCAAGAGATCCGTCACCGCCAGGTTGATGGTGTAGATCACCGAGGTGGTCTTTGGCTTGGTGTGGAAACAGAAGACATACAGTGCAACCGTGTTGAGTACCATGCCCGCCTGGGAAAAGGAGTAAGAGAGGAGGTAGAGAAAAGGAGAGAGGTGGGGAGAGAGAAATCAGCATTCTGTCAACCTGCCAACTCTTAGCCATCTTGTTACTGTCTGTCAAGTAATGGGTAAATACAGTTTGTACGCATTGGCCACTGCATAGGTTGCATCATGTATCATAATACAGTTTGAGGCCCTGGCAATAGAATCCAGTACAACACAGTCATTTTTTTTCTATCACGAGTGCCCTGCAGAATCCTCACATCTCCAAATCTCAACTTTACAGGACTTGTAAAAACTGTCTGATATTCCCATTGATGTTTTTTTTACTTAATGCTTTGCAAAACCAGTGGTTAGCAATGGTTTGGCTTGGTCCCAAGGTTCTGAAATATTCTCTTCCAATTGTCAGCTGTCAATTCAAGTAAAAAATAAAATAAAAAAAGAACTATATTGACCAAATTTAAGATATATTGGACAAAAGCGTCTGCTAAATGCCATAATGTAATGTAATGCAATGTTAACAGGATTTATTCAGTATCAAAGGGGCCCCTGTCTGAAGAACATAAATGCTTACCAGGAATATGAGAAAGTTTACGACCATCAGAGCGATCCAGAGGCTGTAGAAGTCATTGTAGAGCCCCTCATCTAGATAAGCCAGTCTCTGAAGGTACGGCTCCATACCACTTCTGTTACCGGGACTGGCAGCCATGGGCAGTATGGGAAACGAAGTATTGATGGAAACCCAGGACTCAGAACTGTTGGAGTGCATGATGATGATGAGGATGAGGATGGAGTTAGTAATAATGATGATGAGGATGATGATGATGATGCCGGCGGTGGTGATAATGGTGAGGACAGGGAGGATGACGAGGACGATGATGATTTGGGGTAGGAGTTGAATCTCTGTCAGACAAAATGAGATGTTGCTTTCTTAAGCGGATACTTTGAATTTCAGTATGTAACAAATGGGTGCTAGTAGCAAGCCAACTAGGCTGTTACGCATGCATTTTAATGAAGAATTTGAACAATGTTGAGAAGCAAGTTTTTGGTAACTGAAGCCACAATGAAGCAACTACAGTATTTTTCTAATTCTGGTGTCTGTATGCTTCTGTCTGTCCTAGATTGATGCCTGATCGTTTTCAAATAAACTTGATGCAGGATTCTAAATATTTGCCATAATATGACAGTAAACTCATAAATTGTCGGGAGAGTATGCACATATACAAATATTAA
The DNA here is from genome assembly GCA_900302605.1 of Rondeletia loricata. Classification (NCBI taxonomy): domain Eukaryota; kingdom Metazoa; phylum Chordata; class Actinopteri; order Beryciformes; family Rondeletiidae; genus Rondeletia; species Rondeletia loricata. Next base: position 7,345 of record OMLI01061075.1, read on the forward strand.
GTGGACTTGGGCTCGTGAGAACGGGCATCTTTTGTATCATAAACAATAATTATCTTGGATTGTGTACAAATACACGCACACAAACATACCAACTACACTCCCTCATTGCCCCGTCCTCAGTGTGGTTGTTGCTGTTGGCATGGCCCTCATTGACAGAGTCACTTAAGGCCAATGAAGACCTTTACAATCCCAGCAATTGGTCTATACATCTAGTCTCCAAGACAGGGGATTCACTCAAGGTATCCAACTATGATATTCCAAAAGATCAAGATAAAAGTGACTTCTATAAAAACATTGCCCAGTTGTGAAAAGATTGTTAGAGAGTGGCTTTCTAATAAGAAAAAAACAGTCGCTTAATTTTTACTGTTACAAACTGTTGAATATCAGCTGAAGTAGGCCTAAACTTGCTAGTAAAGGCAATGACTTGAGGCATTTAGCTGCTACATTGACAGATGCTGAAACATCCAGTGATCATCTTAAAAGATCTGCTAAATGGATGAAGGTTAAACAAAGGCTAGATATGTACAATGACTACTAATGACAAGTATTGACGATAGAGAAGGTAAACCACTCAACGAACAAGAAAGAGTAAACAGATGTCAATGTGATAAAGTGCTACATGTCGTCCTCAGGGTATTTTCATATTTCACATTTTCACAGTGTGATGATAATGTCCTGTAGTGCACGAACAAACTCTCCTGCTGTTAGGAGACCTTTTAACCTTTTTCACACTAGAGTTATCGTGTGACCCTTCCCATATGGTGGGTTCAACTATGAAGAGAAAAATATGCAAATACACAAATGTGAACTTTAGAAGTTACCAGAATGTATGAATCTTATAGACAGCAGAGGTCAGACAGTAACTGTATGTATCTTAATGGAATGGAATGACAGAGAGAAGCTGTGTGAGAGAGCAAGAGAGAGCGAAAGAAAGAAAGATAAATAGATAGATAGATAGATAGATAGAGCGAGAGAGAGAGAGAGAGAGAGAGAGAGAGGGAGACACAGAGAGAGATGTAGCCTAGATTAATTGCATCCTGTCCAAAGTGTTCATAGACACAGCCCATCAAGTGGTCAATGACCATATTAGGACGGAGCATTAGGGTCCATAAAGGACAGGGGTAATTAGCTAGAGAAGGAAGAGGGAGAGGGGGGTGAAGGAGACGAAAGGAGAAAGAAAAAGTGGGAATGGGAGGTGAATTTTGCTTCTTGAATCTTAACAAACTACCATAAATGATCCATTTATCTGTGTGGAAAACACCAGGTTTCATCCGCCGTGGAAAGGACAGTAGTGTGAATCTGTCCACAGCACAGTCTCACATATATTGGCTATATTTATGCAGCTATAGATGGTGTTACTTTGAATCAAGGTTACAAAATCTGTTCTGCTGCTGCCCTGTTCTTTGTTGGTTAAAGCTGTTAAAACACTGTGCACCACTTCTGGCTTTCTATGTTTTGATTTGTCTTCAGTTCATTGGACTGAGGACATTTTTTCACTTTCAAATTGATTGACTGAGCTATTGAAACAAGGACTGACTGTACGTGACATGAGTTGAGGGTATAAAGAGTGTAGGGTTATTTTGGCAATGGTCGGCATAGAGTGTGGACCCAAAATGGGCTGAGGGCATACTGCTGTTGGATCTTTCCATGACAAATGTAGTTTAATTGCTCATGAGGGTCCCAGGCTGAAAGGGTTTAAGAACCCCTGGTTGTTATGCTGTGCATGCTCATGGCCCGGAATTAATCTCTCACAGCAAAATAATCATCGAGCTGATGAAAAATGTAGTCTATTCAGTCTAATGAGAATAACATAATGTGAATAATGCGATTCATCAACATTAACAAGACCAGTCCGGCCATTGAGCTTCAAGGGCACTGAAGGAAATAAATGGGTGTTTTCACAGTAACATCCCCTGGTATTATTCAGCTTACTGGAGCTAGTTCATCATCATTAACTGCATTAATGAGTATTATGAGCATTGCTCAGGGGGAACTGTGTATTAAACCACTCACTTCCTCTGGTCAGAGAGATAAATGACAATGCCAAGTCATATATTCCGGAGAATTTCAAAGACTGGGCTGGGAACCAAAGTTGGGTCGTGGGAAGATGAACGTTGATCCCCAAATTATCCTGAGCTGACTGGTATCAAAAGCTACTGGTTGTGTTCTATTACCAAAGACTTCATTCCTGTAATGTAAAGCAGGTGGAATGAAACACTTGAGGTTGGTTAGCCTAAAACTGTTTTAAAATTTGGTTAGATTAGCGTAAACAATAGCCAACAAAATCAACAAGATAATCTCTTAGAAAAATGTAGAACCCTGAAGAATAAATTTGAAAACCACGGAAATATACTGGGATGGTTCACAAAAGCAAAGCTTCAGTACATTCCTTGGTGTTGGCATAGTTCAGTAAATTTTTTGTACAGTGGTGAAAAATTGCCAATACCAATTGTAAGTTAGATTTGGCATGTTTAGGAAAACAAACCTCGTTATCTAACATTCGTTTTTTCCATTTTCCATTGTGGTGCCATGGCATACAGTTTCCATTATGTCAGAAAAAAGCAATTATATAATATATTCAGGAAATGGGGTTAAGCTCATTTTGAAAAACCCATCATCACTAGGTGTGTTTACATGCACATGAATGCTCTGTATATTGTCATTGTCCTGCAGAGACCTTGTATCTCCAAAACGTTGACATTTAAGTGATTGTGAAAAAATGGTTGATTTTCACATTCACTGGTAAAACCTGCAAATTTGAAATAACAGGTTTCTGCAAAACACCTAAAATATTGGACCTATTAAAATCCTGCAATACACTGTCTGCAGAAGCACTGATTGGAAATAGATGGGATATACTCAGATTTATTTTACAGAGATCACACAGATAATATGACATCAATCCAATGCATCACTGTTGCGATACTGTCATATTGTTGCTCTTCCCTTTTTAACATCAAAGGCTGTGATGATGCAATGACTGTAAAGTGATACTGAGAGGAGAGCAGAGGGCTCTGAGGCAGATCGCAAATAACACTGTCCAAATAAATTCCAGCACTGTGGGAGTCCTGTGTGTGTGTGTGTGTGTGTGAGAGAGAGAGAGAGAGAGAGAGAGAGAGAGAGAGAGAGAGAGGAAGAGATATAGCAAGGCAGAGAGACAGGATGGAATACTGTGTATACACTAAGTTCAGATCTCACGCTGTCCTACATGAAATTACAGCTTTATAGTTTCCCCCCCAGGCTAAGGGAACATTTCATTGCTGTTGTAACTCAAATTTTGGTGATAGTTGTGTTTCTATTTTAATTGAAAGGCTCTTGATTTCTGTGTACACTGATCGTACAACATATCAGGAACACCATCCTAATACTGAGTTGCAGCCCCTTTAGCACTGTCTCAAATATCTCTTTAAAACCCTTCTTTAAATCGTACCCTCTGCTTCATCTACATCTGCCCTTCATGACTGAAGAGAATTTAATAGGTGAAATCAAAAAGGGATCGCTGCTTTTGCCTACTCAATCTATTTCATGGAAAGAGTATGTACTCCTAATAGTTTGTGCACTGAATGTACTGGTACAACAGTGTTTCTAAAGCTCTTGGTTGGGACCCAGAAGTGGTCATGCCCCTGTTTTGGTGGGTTCCCACATTACAAGTGTACTTGTATGTTGTGATGCCCCTGGGTAGAACTTAATGCAATCAGTGTGGACCCTGGGCTGAAGCTCTGTGCGAGGCCCTTGTCTTTTCCTCTCTTTCTTTTAATAAGAATATCAACAGTTTATCCTCTGCTGACGACCACTTACCTGTAGACACCAGTCAGACCAGTGGAGTCTCGTCTTCAGTGTTGTCCTTATTCCCTAACCATTCCCTGGACCAGTCAATCCTGCAGATGAAGTTGGAGTGTCCTCAGTGTTGTCCTAATCCACTGATCCTCGGTCAGTCTCAAACCAGGTGATGCCGGGTCGTTCCCAACCAAGGAAGCTTCAACTTTCAGCGACCTTTGCCCTCATGCATCATCTCAGAACACTGACATCCACTTCTGTCAGTTACTTTTCTGTCTGGAACAGTTAGCATCTCAATGAGCGTCTGTTTTGTCTTCTCTCTCTGTCGACCTTGTCTTTCCATTCAGGTTCTCCACTCATGTCAGTTGGCTGTACTCATTAACACTCTTCTCCAGATCTACTCATTAATAGTTATTCAATTCATTTCTGTCACTTTGTCAGTCTGTCTTCTGTTACTCAGGCTATTGCTTTCTCTCTAGAATCGTCAAACACCCTCAGACCTCAGATCTCGCTGCGTCTCTCTCCCTTCAGTGTGTCTGTCTTTCTTCTTCCCTCTCTTTCTCCCCCATCAGCATCCTTTTCTCTCACTCTCTCTCATCCTTTAATGACTTTGTCTTTCTACCTCCCTCCCTCTCTCTCTCTGTAAATCTCATCTCTCAGTCTGGTCTTCAGACAGGAAGTCTTAGTATGTGTTTACATTCTGCTGTGACACGCACATGTACAATATGCACACACACACACACACACACATGCTAGAGCACATACACAAATATGTGCACATACCACACATGCTAAGACACACAGGGACACAAACATTATATACTGTATGTGATATACTGTATAGGACAATGTAAACTTTATCTCTCCATAGAGCCCCTTTCCAAACCATGTCATGTTGTTATGTATCATGCTGAGACAAAAAGGACTACTGCAGAACAGAAATGATGGTGGTTCTGCTCATAAAATTAAGACATATGCAAGACCTCTTTACAGTGGACAGCTATTTTCATACCTTTTCTCTGACACTCCACATTGTTAATGATTTGTGTCATGAATGACCCAAGAATGATCTTTTTCAAGATATTGTGCAGGCTAAACTACCAAACAATTCTAGTTATGGGACACACTAGTGCATGTACACTCAAATAGACTGAACTGTTAGGACATTTTTTATTACTACAAGAATAGGAGACTGAATACAAAATTAAATGGCTTGTCAAGATCAATGTATTTTGTAGTGTGGGTGTTATTTAATAAGAAGACAGAAGAATAACAGAATGAAACGGAGCAGGTTTGTGCCTCTAGATTTCCTGTCAAATCAAAGAACACAGAAAGCATTAATCTATGCTGAATGTGTTTTAGCTGCATTAAATTAAAACAAACTGTTCTCAGCAAGAACTAAGTCCCATCCATTTCCTACAATGAGAAATGAGACAGAATGAGACAGGTTTGTGTCCTCTGGTTCCCTCTCAAATGTGGGGAATTAATGATTGTATAAATGCTCTTAACAAGCAATTCAAATGTACGCAACTGAAACATTAACAATTGATTCGAATGTACAAAACTAAAAAAAATCAGGGTCAAAGTCCAAGAAGTGCAAGTTTGACGCATCATAACCTCAAGCTGTGACCAGTTGCATACATTTAATTTAAGACTGATCGAAGCCTTAGACTCTTCTATAATTCTTTAGCTGTCAGCTATTTTCTCTTATTAAATCTAAATGTCAACTTATTCATTTGAAAAACTTTCTGTGCAGTACAATTTAATTGTATAGCACTTTCTATGCTTCATTTGTATGAGCTCATCGTTTCTAAATGCCAGTTATGTCTCATTTTACCTGCTATTCAGAGTGTATCAAACTTTGTAAGTTCTTTTGTGTAGCAGTTAAATTGAGATGTCTGCAACATGTCTGAATAAAAGTTGTATTACAAAGTCTAAGGCTCAGTCTGTCTCTATACAACTTGTCCCTGGTGCTACACTCCATCCATCTTCCAGAATGGGACAGGTTTGTGTCTCCTGGTTTCCTGTCTAGAGGATCATCATCACTCAGCTTGTCAGCGCTCCCTTGGAAAGATCCGGAATAACGGATGTCAAGAGAGCAACCATGGATCAACCTGTTACTGAGGATGAGAAAGAGAAGGGTGCAGGGGGGGGGGACAGAGCAAGAGATGGAGATACAGACAAAGAGAGTATGTCTGTCTGTCCGTATGTATAGGTGTAGAAATGGCGCGTGCATGTGTCCATATGCTCATGCACTCGTGTGTGTGTGTGTGTGTGAGCGCACGTACAAGCATCGCATGTATGACCAGAGGAACTGGAAAGCTTTGTTTATGTCTGGAACAGTCTGAATATTGATGATAGATGAGAGGTGACAAGGTTTCTGCACTTCTTACTCCCCAGTCCTCTCATGGGCTCGGTTTATTTGTCAGGAATGAAAGGGGGACGGATGGAGGATTACTGCCGTCCTCTACTCTGCAGTAAAAGATTCTGCACACTATTTGGCACTGGTGTTCTTTTTCGTCAGAGTAAAGGGAGTTATGAGGGGAGATGAAAGGAAATGACCAATTGCTGGTACAAATAATTACATGCATCCCTCTAGTTAAGATTTGAGTAGAAAATGTGAAGGGAAACACGTTAATCATTCCCTTGTTAAATCAGAAGAAATCACCCTCTACTATTTATGTTCAACAGAGTGACACTTTAATTGTGCAGCTGTCAGTTAAATGAACCCCAAAGAAGGTTTCTCAGCATGCTTGTTACAATGTGATCACAGTTGAAAAAGTGATTTGCCTTCTTTGAGACTGCTGTAGAGAGAGGGGCTTTTATCCAAGGCTTGTTCCAATTACCAGATGAATGACCGAATGACTGAAGGTCAGGATAATGAGTAATAGGAAGTGCTGACTCAGCACTTCCTAAACCATAGCTTTGGATGACAAAAATGGGTCTCAAGTTTGTTTCTGGTGGGTCTCCACATGAGCACTCATGTTTTTAATGAAGCTGAATCCCAGACTAGCTTTACTCAGCTTGGATCCCCAGCTGAAAAAAGTTAATGAACACCTTTTGTAGGGTACAAATTAAATGTGGTAGTACCTTTTTACTGTGAGGTGATTCTGTATATATATATATATATATAGTGTATATGAGGCCATGTATCCTGTCACATTTACACTCTCTAATCCCAACTGATGATTGTTTAACATAATGTCACACTGAGCATGCACGCACACTCTTTCTGATTTGCCTTAGACTGCTGTTTAATCCACTGTCAACCTGACAAAACACAGATTCACAGACCTGTCCTCACATCACTGGAACACACGCAC
>OMLI01061101.1:0-15153 GCA_900302605.1 Rondeletia loricata
TGTATGTAGAGGACCACAATGGAAATAAGTCATGGACTTTATTGTGTTTTATCCTCGATTGTTTTTATACATGTGTATGTTTTGTATGTACACTGTTTATTCTCAATCAAAGAAAACTAAACTAAACTAAATCATCTGATATACTTTAGGGTACAAATTGAGTCAAATACAGAATGCACTTTAATATTCCAATTCCTCTTTATTAGAAATGAAATGTCAAATCTCACAACAAAAATCTGTTTTTAACACATTGTGTTAATCAAAACAAGTCTCATAATTGAAATACTTGTTTTTAACACATTGTGTTTAGGACTTTAAAGGAACTTCCTTCTGATAATAACATTAAATAATGAATATAGAGGGCTACATACATTCAAAACAGCAGCTTATCTTAACAGCCAACATGCAACATCCCCATCAACTGCATGTTCGCAGCATATATAAAAAAAAATTTTTTTTTATTATATTAACAAAAAATCTATATTAGGATTTGCAGAATCGATTCATAATCGGGAAAATTATAATTGCGATGTATTGGTGTATCGATTTTTTTGCCCAGCCCTACCAAACATGATTGAGATTCACTACCCTGCTCTCTGCCCTGCAGCACCACGCATGAATACTATTTAGATATCTGTGAAAGCTGCACTTGCTGCACCACACTGGCTCCCAATGGGAGTAAGCCTAAAGCCCTCAGTCTGCCTGTCAGGCATCACAGTGTAATTCCAGTTCCTGCCTGAAAGGCATCACAATGTAAGGCCTGTTCCTATTGAGGTGTGGTATAGCACTGCTCTTGTAGGGCAAGTTAGGGCTACGCTTGTAAATGTGTGTGTATTTGTTTATGTAAGGGTTAACTGATTTAGAGTCAGTTCTGTTTTCAGTTCTGTGTGTGTGTGTGTGTGTGTGTGTGTGTGTGTGTGTGTGTGACATACAAACATGTCTACACATCATTTTATGTGTATATTCTCAATTATATAAGCACTGATAGTGGCTAGATTGCAGAGTGATTCACTCTACCTCATTAGCTACATATTCAAGAAACAGGCATATGCAGGTTAGCTTGAGAATTATGCAACTCCCTTGACTCTTAAGCCGAGGTTAAATCTCCATATGTGCCCTACATTTGGTAGCTGGCTCAAATTGCATGGCACATAGCACATATATCAACATTTATTTTTATAAAGTAGGTATGGCCTTTCTGGGTTTATGTATGAATGCTTGTTTTTCTTAGAATAACAATAATAATATTGATAATTCATTAATTAGGTATTGGTTAGTAATAGATGTAAATAATAATGTGATACTTCATTGATCCACATAGAGAAATTCTCTCTTGGCTTGCCCCACCTCCATAGGGAGGTCGGAGCACAGGGTCAGCTACAGAACAGGAATTCAGTGTCTTGCTTAAGGACACTTCAACAGGGCAGGTGCTTTCCCACATGTGGGCTGAAGCCGTGTCCTCTGGTTCGAACGGTGGTCTCCCTACTCTCCATGCCACCCTGCTGCCTCCTCTAAAAGGTTTACTTTTAAAACTGGACCTAATGGGCCAGGTGTATTAAGATGCTGGCCTCCTTGTTTGATGTCAGCACTTTGCTCATGCCAATCCAGCAGCAGACTGTGTCCCAATGTCAATGGTCTTGTAAGTTTGGACAGAGAGGAAGAAGCAGAGCAAATGCTGGGTCTGCTTTAAACTGTGGAACGTACCAAGAGGACAGATGACATGATGATGTGGCCATATTTTTGCATCTGGATTATGGGATTTTCACATCTCTTGGGCATTGTTGCAGACCACACACTGATATCCTGTCAAAACATGTTATACTCGTCATTTATAACAAGTATTCTCCCCTCCACTCTGATCTAGGACCTGAACCAAAGCCTAAGCTGCGAGGAGACTCCAGAACAATCCGTGTATGGCTGGACCCGAACCAGTACCAGCAGGACATGACCAGCAGCATTCAGAGCAGCACTGAGGACCCCTATGAGACTTTCAACATCATCATGAGGCGCAAACCCAAGGAGAATAATTTCAAGGTTTGAACTACAAGCTGAACACGCACAGTTCAGCCCCTACATTTAACTTAGACAAGCACATTGTCTCCTCCTTTCTCTATCTCTCTATTCCCCTCCATTTTTTCTCTATTTGAGCACTGCCTCTTTAGACCTTGAGCTCTCGCCCTCCCAACATCACCCCTGGGTGATCAATCACACCTATTATACTGCTTGGGTCTTGTAGCTGTAAGGTTGGGGCCAGGGCAACTTGAGATTACCACCCGCTCAAGGCCCCCCTCCCACTGATCCCAAACCGAGACCCTTCTCCCTGGGTGACCTTGTGATGCTCGCCCCCCTCCTCTCTCTGCCCCTCCAGGAATCCATGTCTGGCAGCAAGCCCATAGTTTATGCATACTGTAGGGTCAGGTTGCACTCCTGAAGAAGCCTGCTGGTAGAGAAGGTTAAGAAAAAGGAAATCCCCACCCTACGTCCTTTTATTTCACAGTTTTTCCACCAATCATGGAAAGGTTAACCACACTAGCCTGTGAAACGTTTGTTAGTCTGTCTTATGTTGTTGTTTTGTTTATCAGCACTTTTTTCTAGAGTGTTAACCATGCACCAAACACTGTTTTTTTCACATTCTTTTATTTGTGAGCTTTTCATTCTAGCTTTGTCAAATCTGTTATTTTTCATCTTCCAAACCCATTCCTGTCTTTCAAAGCCAGCGGAGTGACAGATGCTTTTGAAATAACGTTTTTGTGTGTTTTTTATTTATTTATTTATTTGTAAAGCACAGTAATTAATAGGTGTTCCAGAAACATTCTTCTCCATCTCTGTTGTACGACAGAGATAAAAGTAAACATGTTTCTCTATCCAGGGTTTGATGCACAGGACATTAGACAGTTTGCAGCTCATTAAAATGTAATTGACAGACACACATTTCCCACTGCCCCATCAGCCCACCACACAGCTATTATTATCCAGCTAAGCCATCTCTTGTTTTGCTAGGTGGAGTTTTTTTAAGCTTCTGCGATTCTATTGCCCGAGGTGCTTCGTTCAAATTACAGTTGTTTTTGTTTTGTTTTGTTTTTCCCTCAAGTCAGTTTTTCACTGATGTTAGCTGTTGGTTTGGTATATATCCAAACTGTTTTTTGTGTCTGTCTGTACCAGGCAGTGCTGGAGACCATCAGAAACCTGATGAACACAGAGTGTGTTGTCCCCGACTGGCTTCACAACATCATCCTGGGCTACGGCGACCCAGGCAGTGCCCACTACTCCAAAATGCCCAATCAGATCTCCACGTTGGACTTCAACGACACCTTTCTGTCCCTGGACCACTTACGTTCTTGTTTCCCTGGTTACACCATCAAGGTCACCGAGGAGAATCCTGAACTACAAGTCCCCCCTTTCAGGTGAGGTTCAAAGGTCAAATGATGATGCTGAGTAAGGTCTTATTGAGGATGTCTTAGCTTGATGATGAATGAAGGAATAACGGAAGCAAAGGACCTAAGTATTTCTATCAGTTGCTTGTTATTGTATTACCTTGCATACTGGTGGTAATTTATGTCATGTATTAAACTCTTATATTAAACATCCACCACAGTAGAGAATGGCTATAATTAATCTCTCTGTTAGATGCTGTTTTTTCAGCTCTCTATGACCAAAGCTAACATACTCATTAACCTTGGGCCTTTTGTTCGCTCCAGAATCAAGTTTCCAGTTCCAAACAGAACAGACAAAGGGAAGAAGAGGAAGGCCGATGAGGAAGTGGAAGACAAAGAGGAAGACCTGAACTTGATCGTTGATCCCCATGTCACCCCCAACCGTGGGCCGTACCCCTACAACCAGCCTAAACGGTGAGGGGTCAAGGCCAAGGGTCAGGCCTCACAGTTCACAAGTCAACTACAGTAGAGGTCAAAAAGCTTTGTGGTGTATGGGTGAACCTCACCATCTCTAAACAGAAGTCAGGGCCCTTACCTCTTTAAATATAGTTACACCTCATCTAACTCCACTGTGTCCACAGCCCTCAAATACAGCACAGAGAACACAGCGCTTATGTTTGAGCTTAGGGCCTATGTGTGTTTTAGCCCCTAGCATGCCTTAAGACCTCAGCTTTAACCTCTACCCAATGTTTGTGTTTATGTGTGTGCACATGCATCTACTCGTGTCTGCATATGTGTGCACATGTCTGGGGCGTTTCCATGTCTCTGGCCTTTTAGCAAACCATCTTTGCAGCTGAAAACAGTATAAAAATGCAAGCCTTATGCTTTTTATAGCTCTGTCAGTGCAGGTTTGTGTCCTGTTTGTCTGTGCATGTCTCCTGGAGATTTCTTCTGGCTTGTTAGCTATGTAATGTTTTGTTTCTCTTTTGGCCGTTGGCAGGCCTACATTTATAGGTGGAGATTTGTATGCAATTAAAGGCGAACAGAAAAAGCTGGTGGTTGTTAATATTCTAGTGCTAATCATAACAACAACAAATAATTGCCCATCTTCATGAAAATTAAGCTTCATCTGGTGGTATTTTAGCATTTTTCCAGTTTGCACTTTGATATTGAAATCTTGATATCAACAAGAAGTCCTGTGGGGGCAGACCTGACTGAACTATCTTTCACGATGTCTCAAAAAAACATCACAGCAAAACTTGCTACATGAAGCATCTCTTCTTTTAAAAAAAATGCAACATTTGAACACAGACATGTTTTGCTGCTGTCAAGGTTTCAATATCTCAGACTAATTACTTGGTATGTTTGTATCACATTAACAGTAATGTAAATGTCACATTTCTTACAGGAACACTATTCAATTCACTCCTACTCAGATTGAAGCCATACGAGCTGGGATGCAGCCAGGACTCACCATGGTAAGGGCATCTGCTAGTGTTTAGTGTTTCACAGTGCAGGGTTCCTACATTTGTGGAAAACCTCGGGGAAAGATTTTGAATTTGAGAAATGTGTTTTGTGGGCTAGGTAAAGTTAGAAAAAAAAGTATACATGTCCAAAGGTTTTTGGAAATGTCATTGTGATATGTGTTAATATGCTTTTCAGCCAGGAGTGGTCAACATTAAACTCTGCTGTGGGTAGATCTATCTTTCTATAGATAGAAGAATATATCCATCTATCTATGTTGAGTTGTAGCTACCCAAACTACCCAAAAAGTCCGCATTTTAACAGACTCCAAAAAATATTGATCATGGATATCTGTGTATCATGGAATATTCATGGGGAAGTCATGGAGTTTAATTAGTCCGAATCTGAAAGTCATGGAATCAGAATTATCTTTTTATTTTTTTCATTTAGCCTTTAGCCTTTTATGCCTGAGTTTAATTTCACGACTCAGCAGCACACAAAGTGAAAGCCAAAGAACACAGTGGACCTAATTAGGAGGACAGGCAGTGTTTTAAAATCTAGCCACGTCATGCATATCCATGAGTGTGATGCTTGCTAGGCGAGTACTGTTGTCATTCCAGTGACTGCTAATATGGCAGGTGCACATTGTCCCTGCTTGCTGTTATAAAGCCCAATATTTGCTACCACTCTGGCCAGTCTTGTGATGTACACCAAGGGGACTCCCCCACCAGTAAATATGCTGTTATTTGGCATCCCTATCCCCATCACTCATGCAGAGCTTAGTCAGTTGTGGTGGCATAATGTCCTGAAAGCATTGCCAATGAAATACACATAGACTAGCACACATAAAACCATATAAGCTTATGGCTATAGACACACCCAAGTACTATCTCACACACACAACCACATACTGTACATGTAATTCCAGCCTGCTATTGCTAGAGTAGCATAACACACACACACACACACACACACTGTTTTAACAGAAGTGTTATTCCCACTTGGTGATTGGTAGCTGGCAGTGGGTTCTCTGAGTTGTTATTTATTGTGCAGCTAGCTGGAGTAAATATGGCGAGTTGGCTATCAGCAGAGTCGTAAAACAACTCAGCATGCATGCCTTGCTCTGCTCTTCTCCTCACCCCCTCCAACACCCCTTCCTGGCATGTGTCACAGTCGTTAGCAGCCAAGATAGACACACACTACCTCCCTTACTGCCTACTTTGCCTTTCATGTAGGGAAACCAAGGAGCTGTTTATGTACTGTTTTATACAGGAAAGTCTACTAATTGTACTCACTAGTTCTAGTAGAAATTACTCACCTGAGATAACGCATACCAGGACTAGATCGTTTCATAAATATTTACCTAGTAAATTCGATGTGCCTATTTCCCTCGGTTAAGTAAATTTGAGGCTTATTATCAAGATAACCTGTATACTGATGAAGTGGTAATATTCCGATAACGAGCACAAAAGGGAGGCTTGAAAGCTACCTATGGCCTTGTATAACTTTCCTCCCTTCTCACTTGCACTCTGTGTCCTTGCTTGTCTGTGTGTGCTGTGGGACTGACCTGGCATGCCAGGCGGCGCCACAGCCCTGCTGCACTGAGCCCGACTGAGCAGTGCTAACGATGGGGCACTAGGCTAGCCCGTTCTGACTGGCACAGGGCCTCGCTGTCACAACCACTAAGCAGGGGCCTTTTCAATGTAACCTAACTGCTAACCATGCTTCTCATCTCTATTTTCTCCTGTTCCGTTATGTTCTTTCTTGATTTTGTCTGTTAACTTTCTCACTCTTTATTTCTCTCTATGTACCCCCTCCCTCACCCCCCTCCCTTTCTCCCTTTCTCCAGGTTGTTGGACCACCAGGTACCGGAAAGACAGATGTTGCTGTCCAGATCATCTCCAACCTCTATCACAACTTTCCTGAACAGAGGACCATCATAGTCACACACTCAAACCAGGTTAACCCACCACACACACACACAATGCGCACACACAGCACACAAAATGCACACAAACCAGGTAAACACATCTCTGATCTCTGAAAAGTGTCCCCAACACCATGCTCAAAAAACAGTGAAGCTGTCTAGAGAATTAACAGCCCCGGCTCAGAATTGCCCATTACTCAGGTGAAAAATTCATATCTGAATCATGGAGGAACAATTTAAATCTAAGCTCCCCTGTGCCCCAGTCTTCCACCCTCAGTATTTAATTATAAAGTAATCTGCTGGTGTTTTACACCGACGGCAGCTTGCCAGAAGGAACCTTTGCTGAAGGAAGCATTGCTGAATATAATTATGAAAAGCCCTATTCTCGTGGAATAGTTTCCCCCTCCATTTATATTCCTCATACAGGAATAGAAGCGTGCCTCAAAGCATGGTAAATACCCATTCAGCTCTACTATACTACTTGTCAACAGCACCGGTTGAATCAGAATCCATAGAAATTAAAAAAAGAAACGGAAAGACAAAACAGATTTATATGCGCAAGTATTCATAATAGGTGACACAAAATACACACACAAATCAAAGAAATTACTTTCCATGTCTGAATCTCTTTACTTCCCATTGTGTGTTCCACACCAGGCTCTGAACCAGCTGTTTGAAAAGATCATGGCTCTGGACGTCGACGAGCGCCACCTTCTGCGTCTGGGCCACGGAGAGGAGGAGCTGGAGACTGAGAAGGACTTCAGCAGGTGAGGACAGCAGGGAACAGGTGGACACACACACACACACAGAAATATGCACTTAAACAAACGGAGAAATGCGCGTGAAAATCGGGTCAAACAACTTGCATACACACTTGCATTTTTAAGGGTGCATTCAGCGCATGCTTACAGACTTACACTCTAAATGCATATGCACTGCAAAGGCAACCTTTACAGTTGCATAAAGGCTGACAACACACGCACACATACATAAAAGCAGCCCAGCTGCCCACACACATAATTAGTCTGAGCCAACACAGTGACAGGGCCACTTGATACTCCCATATGCCAGTCCATGGGTTTGGTTCATCTTCATTAGGCATCACTGCCCTCCCAGGCCTTTCCACCAGTGTAAGGGATCTCTCCCTACAGCCCTGTACTCACAGCAATTCCTGCCTGATTAACCCTCTCATCATTAATCTGGACTGCAAGAGGTGACCTTGTACCTATTTTTACTGGCCAATTTGAGAATAATTTCCAAGAAAAGGTGGTTGGCAGCGCGTGCGTGCGTGTGTGCGTGCGTGCGTGCGTGTAATGCCTTGAAGGACAGTGACTCAGTCCATACTACTGGGACATAGATGGGAAAAGAGGGGGGGAGCCAGCACACTTAAACCTCTCATGGCAGACCTGAGAGTGAGAGAGAATATCTTAAGATACCCAAAACATTTACTGTTCTGCATGACCGCTAATGTCACCATTAGATGAATCAGCCGAAACCTTTATTATTATTATTTTTTTCTAGCTAGCCAGTCTCTACTCAAAACAAGGAAGGGCTTTTTAATGTAAATAGCTCACCATTATTGAATATTAATTTACTTTTTATGCTGCTTCTATTTTAAGCGTCTCATAGCCTACATTCTTAATTACCACCCTAACCATCTGTGGCACTGAGCAAATTGCACCCTCTCAGCAACGCTTAGAGATGAGGAAGGGAGGAGTTATGCATGTCGCTTATTTACGCTACCCTGTGTATGACTAGTACCCTTTGTGAGTGTATGACTAGTATGAATAACATCATATGGGAGCTGAGGTCTATGCATTGTAGCAGTCTGTTACATTCTTGAATTATGCAGCGATAGACAGACATAAAAGAAAGAGCTTTAGCTAGAAGCATTGAGTATGTTATTGCCTGCCTGGCTGCTTCCTAACAACATACAGCCTCCACACTCCTTCCACCCCACTGACACCAGCAAGAGGAAAGAACCAGAGAGTTTTAATTAACAGTGTATATGCGATGAAAAATGGAAGGCAGCGCTCCACCGAATGCCTAACAAAGGAAAGGCTGCAGCACCATCAATTAGCAATGCCTCCCCGCATTTCACGCTGTATATTGTGCTTTTTTAATGAGACTTGGAGGAGACCTTTTCTAAAATGTCCAAGTTGTATGTTCAGTCATGGCCAGTCTACGTTGGGGCCCTAGGTTCCCAATACAAATAATCTTTGTCAAAAATTGTCATGGTGCCACTTTGCCCCATGGTGGACATTGAATGGCCTATTCCCATTCAGTTTCCATCACAAACTCTATATATTACTGCCGCAGTGCGCAATTGTTATATTTGTTGGATTTCAGAAAAATATAATATAATACTGTTGACATCGTTGTTTTAAAAATGCAGACCTTTGTCTGGATTCATACATTTCTAGTCTGGGTTTTTCTGTTTTGTCATCCTGGGAAACAAGGTCACTCACCATTTTTATTAAATTTTATCCAGGCCAAGCTGGCAGGACAGTGTGATTGTCTTTGAGTCATCTGCTGACTGAGGAGCTTTGCAGAGGGTCTAAAAATGTAACTTACCTCCAGTATTGCTCTATGACCCCACCCAGCCCCCATATGTGTGTGTGGCGTCTTGTTGCCACCTACTAATTGCCTTTATGTCATATTGTTTAGCTGCACAATAGGATGCATGATAGAAAATCATTACTACATATTACTATGCTCTGGAATGTTAGCACGGTAGTCAAATAAATTGATTTGTTGAGCAATTGTATTCATATACCATATAATTTAATAAACCTTATTGAATTAGCATAGAAACCTTGAGATTCTATCATTCGTATTCTGTGTTACTTTGTCTTGACTGTTGTGACTTTCCAGTTGCCAGAGGGTAAAGGGTGATACCCCCTAACTGTGCTGTCTCTGTATCCTGGTACAAAAGGGTTGTGCTAACTGTGCTGTGCTGTATGTGTCTCCAGATATGGCAGGGTAAACTATGTCCTCGCCAGAAGGCTGGAGCTACTCAGAGAAGTGGCGAGGCTGCAGGAGAGCTTGGATGTCCCTGGAGACGTCTCCTACACCTGCGAGACTGCTGGACACTTCTACCTCTACCAGGTAAGACTATACAGTATGTAGGGGGGTGTGTGTGTGTGTGTGTGTGTGTGTGTGTGTTTACGTGATATGCAGAGAAAAAGAGGCAAGACGTGATTGCATTGAATAGACTTACATTCTTTCTGAATTAGCATTTTGCATCACTTCACGTTGATATCCAGTCTGAACATGCAACCCTTGAGTAGTTTTCCATCATGCTAAAATTGAGCGTAGTGTTCAAATAACATTCCTAATTGCATAGATAGAAAAATATAAAAGCCCTCCAAAGCCCCTAATATGTTCTCTGAAGAGACCAATGAAATAGTTCAATTCCAGCACAGTCAGCCAGTGCCCTTAGTGCTCCACAGTGTCAGGCCTCTGAAAGTGGATATTGATAACAATATGCAGAGTGAGAGAGTTATGGGGATTCAAGAGATATTTGGCAGATTTTATCAGAATGGATTTATTATTCTCTATCCAGTTCCTCTGACTTATTCATGCCGATCCCATCCAGACATTATTGAAGTTTCCATCCCTCTGGCTCACTTCTCATTTTGCCTAGACAGCAAATACCCAGATACAGTATTATTCCTCTGGGTTTATTCCTGTTACTTAATTATCACTCTCCTCTTGGGCTCCAGGAAAACTGCCACTGCAGACAATTACTTGCATCCGCGTGCATCATTAGAAGGGCCCTAAAATAGACATCTGTTACAAAGAGAAGCTGAGGGTGTAGCTGTCATCTTCAGCATCCCTGGGAGCTTAAGTAATAGCCCACAGGTTTTTGCTGAAAAGAAGTGGCTGTCACTGAGGCAGTCCATCAGTAAGGTGAGACATGTGGAAAAGATAGATGGTGTAAAGATGGCCCAAATAGGATGCAGATGATATAGCTATTAGTGGGAGTCATAGCTCAAACTAGATCCTATAGCAGATACGTGTCCAGTTAGTGGAGGCCATAGCAAATATTTAGCAGATGCCATGGCAGTTACCCGAGGTCCGAGTTAATGTCTGATGCTGTTCATGCTGTCCATGCTGTCCATTTTGCACCATGCCAGAAGTCCAGAAGTCGTCACACACACACACACACATGCTGTGGTTCCTTATTCATTTGATGCTGCCTACATAGAGCCTGGAAACTCAGCACAGTTTATTTCAGTTGAGTTCTTGTATTTATTTTAGTTCCACCATTGTGGCTCTATGATATTTGAACATGTGAATATCAAAAACCTTCTTAGTTGGTGTGTGGAATCTGTGTCCATGAACAGATTGTGCTGTCAATAAGCGTAGTGATTGATAAGACTATATAGGTATCAATTGAGGAGTGTATGTGTTTGTGTGTGCACGCACATGTGGATGTGCGTAATCCTATAGCAATACTGAACATAGAATGTCACTACTAAGGTCCCAGACTCTTAACATCCAGAGGACGCTGGTGTATCTGCTCTCTCTCCCCGCTGCAGGTGATATCTCGCTGGGAGGAGTACATGAGCAAGGTCAGGCCTAAGCAGAGCAAGGAAGTGGAGGTGGAGGCAGTGGCTGCACACTTCCCCTTCCACAAGTACTTCTCCAACGCCCCCCAGCCTGTGTTCAAGGGCCGTTCATATGAAGAGGACATGGACATTGCAGAGGGCTGCTACTGCCACATCAAGAAGATCTTCACCCAGCTGGAGGTAAGCAGGTCACACACACGCACACACACACACATACACACACACACATACAGAAGAGTACGCTAGCACTCTCACTGCAGATCAACACCCAGTGGGATGTAAAGAGGTTACTTGTATGCAAGCGCTATCAAGCACATGCACACACACACACACACACACACAGTGATCTCCAATCCATCCAAAGTTTTACTCAAACGCACACACAGGCTATGTCAGCAGTTGTTGTTGTTGCTCACAGACCATTAGCCAGCTCTGTGTCCAGGTGTAGCGCGTTCCGTCCTGCACACGTAACGGTGCCCCCCCCCCTCCCACCACAGTGAAGGGTTGTCTCAGATTAACAGTGATTGGTCAGACACTGGCTGTCTCTTTGTGGATGTGCCCGTGTACAAGAAGCTCCGCTGCCACGTTAGCATCTCTCTGATTTCCAGTCAACACCTGTCTCTTTGCTTCGGTTGTTAGAGTGAATCATTATATAAGATAGCTGGGCTTGTGCTGTTTATTTTTCAGATAAATGTGCTGTCCCATTTGCAGAAAAGATAAGCAACCCTTAACAACAAGACAGAATGATGAAAGCTATTACTTCTTTTTCACTCTTTTTTTTCTCTCTCTCACACTCACATACACCCAAACACAGTTGAAGATGTGTTATCATCTCTCCTGGGCCCGTCCAGTATTTCTATAGAGATAACAATAACATTGCAGATTTATGGGTACACCATGAAGGCCTCCGAGAAGCAATAAAGAAGTTATTGGCTGGAGGTAATATCCCAACACGTGTGTTGACCTTGATTTATCTGGCTGGCCCCTGTATCACTGCATCAGACACAACACCTTTCCCTGCTCCCTCAGCCTCACCCATGCTGCAGTGAAATCTGTACACAGATGAGGTGTTGCTATCTCTGGTGCAGGGTAGAGGAAGCTACGTTCTGCTGAATTTGCTCATCTGTCTGTGTTTTCGAAGGTAAAAGCAGTTTTGAAATAAACTGCCATAGGAAGATCCTAAGAATGTATTGCTGTCTTTTTTATGGACAGACAGACAGACAAATAGACAGACAGGGACACAATGTGCTTCCTGTGTACTTCCAATACAGACATCTCCCTCTCCTGTTTCCTCCTCAGCAGTCCCACCACATCTTTACTGTTGTTTACCCCTTTCAGTTTTCTTTCTCTCTTCCCTCCCCTTTCACTGTGTCCGTGAATCGTTACCAGCTTGATTTCACCCTTCAAGCACTTTGGAGCCATGTGGGTTAAAAATAGACCTCATCAATATTGCATGTTTTGATCGGTTTAATATTAATGTTAAAATAGTAACACATCAAATATTTATACCCCAGTACCCTCCGAGACTTCTTCTCCCTCCCTCCCTTCCCTGTCCCTACACAGCCAGTGTGGCAGCCTGAAAATAGCACGCCTGTTTACCCATATTGCCCCTCTCCCCTTCCCCCCACAGCATGGCTTTCATAGTGCCATGATATCGCTGCTCTGAAGTCAGCCGACTCCTTTTTGGTGTAAAAACTAATTTCGCACCCCCATATAAGCCATGTAAGAGTATCTGCTCTGAAGTGCTCCTCAAGCTGCAGTTATTGAACAGTAACCTACACCCAGTATACTCTCCCCAGGGCAGCCCTGAAGGATACGGGGAAAGAAGGAGACTTTGTTGTCCAATGAGAGCAGAAAGCAGAGGGATTAGGTTAATGATCCGTTTCCTAAAAGGGTAGGGTAGGTTGCCTGCCATTATGCTGTTGTCTTTTGCGACTGTCTTTTAGTTTGGAGTTGTGGTTTGTGCTTTGAATCAGACACTTCAATAATAGGAACTAGTGGTAACTGTATTAGAATGGTAGGTGTCAGGTTAAGCCACTGCCATGTGTTTATCAAACACCTGCATTTTGGGAATGTGTAGACATTGATGTATCGGTTCTGTTTTATTCTGAATGTTGAAGTGAGCCTCTTTTTCTATGTGGGCTTTTATTACTCCACCTTAGATAATCATGTTATCCATCATCTTTCACAGAGTGTAATCATCTGTCATTGTTTGAGGAATAGCCTTCCAAATGCCATTAAAGCTTTCCCCACAACCCCAATCTACAGGGAATGGAAGCAAAACATAACTATACACAAATAAATTGATACATGATAGTACAACTATCCAAGTCCAAGCTAGCCAAATGTTTCAGAGAGGTAATTTTCCAAGCGTTTTTAAAAAATTGCTTATGGGAGATTACTGTTTCTCTTCCTTTTTTTGTGTTCCCAGTCACATCCATGTGTTGCATTTCTAAGATATCGGTGTAGCCAGTTATTGACTCTTGACCCTCACCCTCTCTCGTCTCCCCTGGCAGGAGTTCAGGGCCTTTGAGCTGCTGAGGAGTGGACTTGATCGCTCCAAATATCTGCTGGTGAAGGAAGCCAAAATCATCGCTATGACCTGCACACACGCTGCACTCAAACGCCATGACCTGGTGGAGCTGGGATTTAAGGTGGACTAATTTTGGGATTTCCTTTTTTCATTAAACAACCACACAAACACTTCACAACCTGGTTAAGCTTGTATTTAAGGTCAGTTATTCTGTAATGTTTTTTAAAACTACTATTTTTCTTCATCAGTACGACAACATCCTAATGGAAGAAGCGGCTCAGATTCTGGAGATCGAGACCTTCATCCCTCTACTGTTACAGGTAACCCTCACCTGACAATTACGCTAAGTCCTAAACCTCATCAGAGTGCTGTAGGACTAAAACTGACCAAATATTAATTGAAAACTAAAAACTACTGTCAAGAACTACAGCCATGCCCAAACCCTACTTGAATACTCACTGCCTGGCCCTATGTAAGTTTTGACATCAAGCCTACCGGTAGTTTAATCCTTGACTCAGTATGACAGTGTCTTCTACTCCCTACCTGACTCTTCCTGTTAAGTATGTCCTGATTGATGGGCTCTATACAGAGTAATGGTGCTTGTGTTCAGTGGCCGCGCCTAATTGTCTGAGATAGTGCTAACATCTGCTACAGACAAGATCATTAAGCACATCAATCCATCCAACGACCTCGTCAGAGCTTCTCTCTCTATCCCTCATCTCTCAGTGAGCCACAGTCAGAGCCATACACTAAATACGTCACAACGAGACTACTTATTCCTCCTCCTCCCCTTCCCTTTCATTTTCCTCCCATTGAACCCTTATCAGTGATTGAATCAGCTCTTGACTTATGAGGGTTGGTATATCAGGTTTGTCTGAGGTCAAGCTCCAATTAAACCTTGTCTAATTAGCAACAAGCAGCAGCAGCAACATGAAGCAGTCATGAGTGAAATATTGTGCTCTGTGCTTCACTGCCTTCTTGGACTGTAATGTTACGCTCAGCTCAAGATACAATTTCACATACACAAATATGATATTTGTGTATTACGTTTTATGTTGGTCCCTACATTACAAAGTGATTGTGAAAGTTGCAGTTTTTTGGTGAATAATGTAATAACTTCAACATGTAGTGTAGTAAGATACCAAAATCATAATTTTAATGGGTACCTGTCAAATTTATTTTGAGTCCCATATAGGGCTGTCGCGGCTAGAAATTTTCCCACCGCGGTTGCATATGTGGCTCATCACCGCAGGGTGCGGTGGTACCCCCCCCCCCTTTTTT
>OMLI01061109.1:0-11495 GCA_900302605.1 Rondeletia loricata
AGTGTGTGTGTGTGTGCATGTGTGTGTGTGCATGTGTTTGTGTGCATGTGTTTGTGTTTGTGTTTGTGTTTGTGTGTGCATGTGTGCATATCTGCGAATGTTGGAGTGTGTGATCTCATCCCCTTCCCTTCTCAGATCATGGCTCTTATCACCAGTCTCCCTTTGACCTGGTGAAGATAGGTGCTCTGCTCTGACTCTAAGCTCTGATTGGCCAGGGCCTCATCCTCACTATCAGCAGGCTCCTCCTTGACCTTGATGACCCCACAGTGAGCCTCGCCGTAAGAGCCACTGCTGCTGAGGGTGTGTTTCCGGATGACTCCTCCAGGGGGCAGCCTGTCCTCCTGCATGCTCTGCTCTCTGTGTTGTTCCTCCTGCTCTTCCTCAGATTCTTGCAGGTGTGCACTGGGCTGACGTAACTGCTCAATGGACTTGGACAACAGCTGCAAAACACATTAGCTCCACTTTAATGATGGTATGCTGCAGCCAATGATCTTTAACAATTAAATGTAGGTTTCATCAGTGCAAATCTAAGATATCCAGTCGAGGCTTGTGCCAAGTAGGCTACATGGTAAAAGCATCCAAATACATCCAAATGCTTCATCAAACATTGTAGTAGGTTTATTTTCCTTTTTTTAAAGACACTGGCACAGCTCTCACCTGCCTATTTATAGTTCCAGACATCTAATGATGCTTAGCTGTATTTAAACTATCAGGAAATGGAACAATAAAAAAATTATAAAAACACATCCTCTCTTGCCCAGTCTCTAACTGAGGAGCTCGATGCAATCACTGAATTCAGCTAACCAAATAGTTATGATCTTAACAGGCTCTGTAAGCTATTTACACAATCCTAAAAATAACTCGGCTCTAAAACAAGCATATTTGCCAATTTAGTCAATTTTTGTATATTGCCTCTATGGTATGTTATTAATCTTGTGTATATTATGAGGCTATCTCATCTCTAAACAGACTGCTCTTTGTCTCCCCCTGATTATTACTTGTGTATAAAGGGTTTCATTCCAAAATGCTAACCACTTTTAGAAAAAGATATTGCTTTCCAAATGATAGATATCTCATTTTGGAATAAAACATTTACATTCAGGATAGCAATCAATTAGCTGTATCCAATATAACTAACTTCACTGATATGACAAAGGGAAATGTCAAACTGAAAGCAATGGCTATGGTAAGTTGAAGCCCTGAAGACTTTCTGTACATTGTGCCTTTTTATTTTCTGGAGCCGGGGTGGGGGGTGCAGGGCTGGGTGGGCTTGGTAGGGCGGATATCAAGAGAGCGTATTACACTCTGCTGCACCTACTGAGCCAAAGTGCTGAGTAGGTGCAGCAAACTGGTATCTCTCCGGATACCAATTTATGAAAGCATCCAACTGCACTAACAGTAGACAGCAGATATTCAAAACTCAAAACCAGGACTCCGCACACATAGATTTGTACCACATCTTTGTGTCTTGCTAGGTGTAAAACATGAAAACTAATGAAACGAATATTTTTCTTTGCTGATAAACAGTTGCACCTGGAATTCAGTGTCAATCACATAGACACTTTATTGGAGGCTTTTTTGCATGCTCAGAAACAAATCAAGAAACTATAAAATCTGGACATATTAGTATTTTAGATATTTGTCACGAAACTGGGACACATGGCTTGAAATTGAGACTATTCAAGAGAATCTTGGATGTCTGGTCACCCTAGGCAGAAGGATGTTGCGGTGTTTTGGAGCTTTGCTAAACCAGAACTACCTGTGTCATGATATGATCACTCTGCCACAAGGGGGCTCTGGGGACAAGACTGAAAAACGCCTAACCCTGGCAGCTGGTGAGCACTAACACTATTGCCTAGAGAATGTAGGCCTTATATAAATATCCCTTTAGCTAAGAATTAGCCTCTTTAGCTTGGCATTAGTAAAGGCTGTGTATACCTCTTCCTAAAACCCCTAAGCTCTTGTAAATTTCCATTAGTGCCCCCTACTGTTGCAGGTACTGAAGGACATTCAAAAACAACCCTAGCCAAGCCTCTGCTAGGAAATTAATTAGGGCAATGTTTGGCAGATCCTTCTCAATAAACACTGAGGGCTCATCCCTGATTAGTGGCCATTTATAACCTCCACTTAGAGAAGCTTTACATGCGATCTCATTGGCCTGAGTGATCACAGCAGGGCTCGTTCATGTGGTTCCAGACAAGCTGTCCTTATTATTTCACAGCTCTTTTAATATGATATCAACTACACTAAGTACATTTTCAAAAATGTATATCCAAAGTTAAAACTAATTTCAGCTGTCTGTTAGTTTTGATCATTAGTTTTACGGAAGGAACTTAAATAGAAACTATGTGTTAGTTCAAATATCACACCAGTAAGTAGAACTCCGTAATTGCTGTGGTGCTTTGTGGTTTTTATTAGTTCTAGGTAAGAGTTGCACTTGTAGCAAGCTCTATGGTTCCCATGGCTCTTTCAAGGCCGAGCATTGGGACAGATCAGTACGTGAGCTCACACAATGCTGCCTTTCACAGTGTCTGCCACCTCACACACTTCACCAGAATAATTACACTCTGTGTATGGCGAGGTCACCACGGCCAGCTCACAGAAACACAAATATTGCCACAGAGGAACAAAATGTATTCTGGGCACTTTTTCCTTCATTTGAACTTGGCTGAATTGAATTTCACAGAGTTAGCATGTGAACAGCGCTGATGCCTTAAGCTATGATAACAGAATTAGTGCAGGGGAAGCATTTCTTCCCCATTTGAAGTCAGGCAGAAGTTCTTTACTTAGCAGAAATAACACCAGGATTCCAGGGAAGAACAGACTCGGGCCCGGCTCTGTAAACTTGAGCTACCACAGATGCTTTTACAAAAGGCTAAAAATAGATCTGCATTTGTGTGTTTAAAACGATTAAATCAGGCTCCCTGCAGTACAATAAGACCTCAGGAGACCTAAAGAGGAATAAAGAGTGCTGCAAAATGCAATCTGAAAGTCAAAGTCCTCCCTTGTGATTTGAATACAGATGGACAGCACAATACCTTATTTATGTGAACCTGCTGCTGGTACTGTTTCTGTTTCTCCAGGAAGTGCTGGTGTTGCTGCTGGATGACTAGTTGGGCCAATGTGTTCTGAGGGAGCGGCGCTGACTGGGTTCTGTTCAGGGGCCGGTGTTTTGGTAGTTTAGGCCGACTGTTGGTAGACGGGCGATCTTTCATGGCCAGAGGGGACTGAGGGTGGGATGACATGGAGCCTTGGCCTTGGTCACCGAAAAAAAATAAGGTAATTAATTTTTCTTCTAAATTGAATCAGCTTTCTTCTAATGTCATATTGTAAATTATTTCAATTTACAGTATACCAATATGTAATAAATAAATAAATAAATAACGTAACGTAACGTAGCATAAAAAATAGCTGATATTGGTCTGTTGTATTCTTTTCATACAGTATCTCACACCTGGGATCCAATGAGGAAGACTCACCAGAGGAGAGCATCTTCTGCTGCCTCATCTGCTCCTTCTGGAGGAGGTGCTGGAGGAGAGCCTGGTGACTGGAGCTCACCTTCGTCTCCAAGCCCGTCTGTAGGGGCACAGGGCCTAGGAGCTGCGCAGGCAGCCCATGCCTGATTTCTGCTGATCTTTCCTTCAACCCCATGGCAGCCTGAGAGGAGAGACGGATATTCTTTCATTCGTACTATACATCCTGTGCACTCCAATGGGTAGCCATGTATAATCATTTTAAAGAATTATAATCATTCATTTTAACCAACAAAATTAAACAATATCAACTGTTCTCTGTGAATGAATCAGATTCTCTTTGCATTTACATCAGTTCTTGTGCAATGCTGAAATCTGAGACCATCAATGGTTAGAAGTCGGAGCAGCTGATGAACAGGCCTCTTTGGAATGTGCCAGTGAGCTAAAAGATGATATATCATGTGCTGTGTTATCTGGAGTTGCACTTGAGGGGACTTGGACTTTAAAAAAGCTGTGATGAATGAGGTAATAGAGGAAGATAAGAGCAGGCCTGACACTAGACACTTCAGAACAATATTTATCTAAGGGCGATAAAATCATCTGGAGCCAGAGGTCAGTGACCTGTGGCCGTATGTAGAACTCAGACAGCCACTGATGGCAAGGTTTTCAACTCACAGCCTAGAGAACCACTGAACTGGCATTTTAAGCAAGATTTGATTCTGTAAAAAAAACACAGGTTATCTGTCGATCTCGGCAACACTTGTACTCACACTAATGGGTGAGGGTGCAGCTGAAAGACCCAGGTTGATGTTGGGTAAGGAGGGAGATGTGTACAAGCTCAGCATCGACACAGAGCCCTCGGTTCGGAATAATCTTGGCTGTGAAGGCCATCGCTACATCAAAGACACAGGAGAGAGAGGAAGAGGTAGAGCGGTTTAGAGGGAGGCGACAGATTTAGAAATCCCACAATTTCAAAAAGCAATAAGAGCAATGGCATAAACGTTAATGCACTGTGACGAACAACAGCCTGCCTTGCTGAAAGGGAAAAGGTATGAGTTTTTTATGATGGATGATATAAAGGAGTGGCAGTAAAGGTTACCCGGAGCCTCAAGGAATGGCACCAGTCAGGATGATATGCTCAGCTATTACAAAACATTGCAACCCCTAAATCTACCATACCATCAAAATCCTTAGTTCTTCAGTCCCCAGTCTGCCTGTTCCCTGTTCCTACTCCCTAGTCCCCACCCTCAGGCTACTCTCTCAGAGAACATCAGCACTGGGGCATACTTCCTGCACCCAGCAGAGCAGTGGACCAGCATGTGGTTTTGGAACAGCCATGTTTATTCTTCCAACCCCTACCAGTACTCAGTGACCTGTATGTGGATATCCGGCCCGTATTTGACCCGAGGGACCCGTTCCCTCTGAAAAAGGATACCTAATGTAACGGTGCACAAACACGCCTTGCTTTTGCAACAGGCATGAGGTCTATGGGCAGCCCAACAGTCCACCAATGACTTTCATGAGAGTCTCAGCTTGGGCCGATACAATAGCAATCCTGTATGTTTATGTTGTTAGCATGTGGGTGTCTTTGGCTACCAGTGCCTGGGATATCAATTAAACTCCACAGTTAGTCTGCCTCCCTAAGCCCCAGCCTTCAGCCTGATGTCAGGGCGTCTCTCCCTTCTCCATGTCACTGGAGGTCCCTGGGAGAGTAAACAGCGATGGTTAAGGAAAACACAGCTGTTCTGTTAAGATTGTTCAGAGATGTGTCATATCTGCCACCCTCCATAATGGCCTGCTTTGTGAGCTCGGTCCAGGGGGAGCTCAGGTCAGTAACTCAGCCATGAATCTATTGGGAAACGCCTCAGAACAACTCAGTGCAGGCCTGCAGCCAGGCCAGTGACAGAAATACAATGACAAGCCAACAGAAACTTTACAGCCAAACCCAAAAAATGTTTTAGCAGGGTAGAGAACTGATTGTACAGTAAATTTGTAATAAATGTGTTGGGTAGAAAAAAGGGCATGCTGTTAATTGTTGCTGCTGTTTTTGCACTGTCTGCTTTAGGGGTGTGTTTAGCATTTTAACACCAATAGAGTGCATTTATTTCCCTGCTTATTGTATCATCTTTACACAAGCAAACTTGGAGGAATCCGTGAAAAGGGTGGATGGTACAGACATAAGGGTCAAGCTGTGCCTCTTTAATGTCAGTGTGGGGAGCCATTTCCACTGGAGTGTAACAGACAGAGGGGTTATGAACAAAGAGGGGACAACTGGCTGTGTTTATAGCTGCATGCAGACAGGCAGGCAGGCAAGGCTGTTTGAGCCCTGACATAAGAAGTTACATTTTTGCTATTCAAATGATTTGTAGGCGAAACAACATCAGCAGTAAGCCTTTTGTTTCATTCTTTGGCAAATAAATAGCAGTGCTTATTATTTAGAAACATACCTCCGTTTTTGTGGTAGTGGGCAGAGAGGAGGGTCCATTTTCAGCCCCCAGGGCACTGGAGGCCCCTATGGGAGAGCTGGGGCCAGAGCCAGGGGCACTGTTAGTGGGCGTAGAGTCTATGGAACAACAAGGAGTTAGATATGCATGCTCACACACCACACACTACACACATACAATACACACACACACACACACAGGCTTGGCAAAACAGCTGCAGCCTCCAAACAGTTTCATGTGTGTAGTCATGGCTGCCTGATTACAATGGTCTTTCTTACGTGTGCTGGTCATTATGTGCTACTGCATTGCAGAATGGCTGCTTGGTATGCATTTCTGAAATACAATAATAACACTAAGATCTTCGGTTCTTTTACTAATTGTTTTTTCAGAGAACATTTGAAACACCAGATGCTATGATATACAGGAGCATCTGTGTTACATGCTGCAATAGGAGAATGCTTTGGAAATAAAAACAGATATCTGAGAATAAACAAACGAGTGTGTTGTCACATAATGTAGCCTGTGACACAGCCAGCCAATCATAAAGGAGGATCAAGAAAATTCTATCTATATCCAGCTGTCTTACGTACCCATGAGTTCCAGGGCCCGCTTCTTGTAAGGAGTCATGACGTTGCCATCTCTTCTCTTGAGCATTGGGCTGCTCCTCCTCTCTGCTACCTTCTGCTTCAGTCTGGACCGTACCTTCAGGTTGGGCTCGGAGGCTAGAGAATGAGGAACAGACATTTTTCTGTAAGTCTCCATTCTCCAGTCTCCACAGAATTCGGATGATAAAGAAGCCCCGCATCACATGGAGATGAATTAATCATGTGAGTGTAATGCAACTATTCACACAGAGGCTTTAAAACTATCCTTTTATAGGCTATAGCTTGACTGTAATGTTTTAGAACATTATTGAAGAAAGTATTGTAAAATAAGGGGGGAAACCAAAAGAAAAGGAAATAAAAAGACTGTAAATCAGTTGGAAAATAGGCAATATTGTCACGCTTCAACATGTAACAATTTCAGTTTCAGTGAAATTCAGTGCAGGTTTCAGAGAAATTAAATGAGTCAGGATTGGGCCCATTTCCACCTCATCTGGACTAAATTAGGTTGAGCAACACACAGGCTCTAAGTGAAAGAGTCCGCTACCTGCCGCCCTGGTGACCACAGTCTGATACAGTAGCAGCAGTTAAACTAACACAAAAACATGGCAGATGTTTCAAGCTCTCTCCACACCCCCCCTCCTCCTAATGCAAAACAGAGATACCCAAATACACAATCCTAACACACTCCTAAGTCACTCACTCACACACACCCTGGCCTGAACTGATCCAGGCTTACAAATCCTAATGGACAGTCACTGTTTGAAAGAAATATTTTCACAATGGATACATTACTTTCAAACTTTTAAATTGGTCTTAATATCTGAAACTGCCATCCCTGGAGTACTTTTACAATGATAACAGGCCAAATTTTATCAAATTGAATTTTACAGTGCATGGACCTTCCCTAACAAATCAGGGAATATAGCCGTTGACCAATAAAGTCTTACTTTACCTGTGTGGATTTACCCATTCCATTGTTTCTGAAAGGACCAACAAAAAAGTATAATTGCCAACCTCAGGGGGGAAAAAAGACAATGCCAGACCACTAAACTGCCTTCAAATAAAAAAAGAAATTGGTGTATGGCACAGATGTGACTATAGAGAGAATATAGAATATAGAGAATATAGAAATACAGGAGGTTGGATCCAGGCAAGGGTTTGATTTTAAAGGGTGTAAAAGGTCAAATGATGTCATCATCAGAATACAGTTATGTGAATGCAAGTAAGTGTTGTGTCTGACTGTTGAGACGTGCTCCATGTAGGCCTGGGGACAGTGACTCACTGGGTCAGCACTTCTCTGTCTCATATGGACTTCCCATCAACACGTCGGACATGGAATCCCACTGCGAGCCTCACATACCAGAATAAACAAGCAGAATAGATTAGCTGGTCTCCCAATGGAAAGCCAGCGCACAGAGCTATATTGAAGTTATGTAAACCTTCTGTTATACAACAGCCGACCTGTTTCAATTATTTAGTTCAGATCAATAATTAAAAGGGCCTTTTGCAATGTGTACAACATACAGCTGTACAGGGGGAAGTGGGACTGTGACGCTGGCTAACTGCAGGGAAGAGCAGAGGGAGTGGTGATGGGGGCACAGCTAGGAGAGCGGGCCAGATGCTGCTATTTCTGGCTTTTGTCAAAAGCGGCAAAACGCTCTCCCCATTAAATAACGTGGCACAGACCTCTAATCCTGTGGGTGTGAGGTAGAGTGAAAGAGAGCGAGGGAGGAAGAAAGGAGGCAGGAGAGATAAATGGAGAGAAAACGCTGTTGGGAGTCGTATGAATCCGCTTCACGCCCCGCTGCCCTGATTGCTTTCTATTTTTACACACCGCTGCCACCAAGCTACGCATCCCAATCGGTCGCCACGGGAACATTAGACAGCAGCACGGGGACAAACACTTTCTCACTGGTCTCCATGGAAAAAAATATCCTACTCCACGACGCAACAGGAGACAATGATGTCTAACTAAGCCTATACATTGAACACCTGGGTCACTGTAGCCATTGCTGACAGGCTGCCCAGGCATGTCAGCCAGCTATATTCCAGGGTCATAAATCAATCACCTTATTACATCTGAAAGTGGTGCTGCAGGGCTCGTGGTTTTGCAAGCTGAATGTGTTATGCTATCTCCACTTAATCAGAATGTTAACCCTGCTGTCAGTGTGAGTGCCTGCGTCCATTAGAGGACTGGACCTGGGCAGATGGTTATGTGGGAAATTCTTCTAGCAAGGCTGCTGTTGGAACTGTGCGTTCTGTACATGGGAAAGGCTCGCTGTACACTGTGCCTGACATTGCTGTGTAAAGGGAAGCTGAACTGGAAGAATTGATGCTAATTTGCTGCTGTTATTTGTTGTGTTGAGCTTTACAACACTTCTAACAAACTGCTTAACCAAAGCTACAGTACAATCCCTCACAGTTCAAGACCAGCAAATTCAATTCCTAAATTAATCTTTTTGATATTTAAAGATAGGATGATGTTCTTATCATAGGGAGGTGCCACAAGAAGTTTACTCTAACCTGGGCTTTACAATTTTACCTTTGCAAGAGCATATTTGTAAACCTTTCCTGCACCTGCTGAATGCACACGTTTGGTAAGTGGGTCAAGACCAGAGAGGGTGTTGCACCTCTTACTGCTAAGCTGCAACTATTTTTTGCCACAGACTATCACGTGATCTTAGTCCAGTCTATTCTAGTCCCTGGACATGGCACAAAGAGGATATATAGCAAGTAAACAAGTTCATCACGAGAAATTCTTTTAACTACTTTTTGGGGGAGTGTTACAAAGTCAAGGGCATCACAACCATCTTGTGATTCAAGGATGATGTATCCATTAATAGGACAGCCAATAAAGATCCCAGTACAGCTTGCTTCTTTAATGGGGTATTTTCAGTGCTTATTGGTTTACAGTTGAATTAGTTATGAGGTCCCTCCATGTCAGAGGCTTTAACATAACCAAAAGTTTACTTTAAGTTAAGTAAGTACCTTTAGGCAAAAACACAAGAGTGCGCTAGTTGGTTCCTGTTTCTAGGAAAAAAGCAAATGCATCAACAATACTTCAATAATAATTCATTTTTCATGGGCTGTCCACTGAAACATAAATTAATCATTTTCAAATATAAGATTAAAAAAGACTTACTAATCATTGTCATGAGAGAACTAAACAAGCAGATCAAGTGTAAACCAAGTTACCAGTCTTAATGCACATCATAAAAGAGGAAGCTCAAATGTAACCTCAACCAGAAAAAGATGGTCTTATGCCCTTTGGCCAAATGAAGCAGTGGGGAGTCTAACGTGGAACATTCGAGTCATCTCCACTTTGTTTTCTGAGAGCTATCTTTGCTTAAACAAACAATCCTGTCTAGGTTCATCCTGTCTGTGCCAGTCCTCTTACTCAGCAACACCTGCCAATCAGCTATCAGTGACAGCCAGTGGCTTGGGGAACAACGCTACCTTTGTGTGTCCCCCTCGCGTGCCAAGCTCTCAGAGGACTTTAATGAAGACAGACAGGAAGTGGGGGAGGAAGGCCTGCACAGGAAATGACCACATATAGATTCTGGAATCCACAGGCCAAGAAATAGTTTTCTATGGTTTTATCAGTGCTTGTGAATCATGCTTAGAAATAGGGAGATGATTTGATCACGAACTTTTTTGCATCCACTGTCAAAGGTAAACAATGCTACCATACATTTAGAGTAAATTCCAGGAGCTCTGTTATTTTTAAAAAGCTGTCTTCAACTGGTTATTACACTTGTGGGGCCACTCCTTACCTCCTGGGTCTAAAGGCATGTATCCAGTGATGGAAATATATATTGAGAGGAGGTATTTCCCTGTTCTGAGGTTGGCCTACATGTTTCAAAGAAAGTTACAATGAACAAAATCTCCTTTCATGTACCTTTCTAGTATTTATTACTGCCATGCAGACCCCATAATGACCAAGAGTTACACTTTATACTACAAGATATAATTCCTTTTGCCTGATCTCTAAATTGTGTGTATATACACAACACGACAGGCCTGTAGTTAAATAACTCAACAAGTATAATTGTTTGCCAATATAATTAAAAGAGACACAGAGGGGAAAAGAACATAATGTAATTTGGTGACCTCACTGCAGAATTATGAAGTTCTTAGCTTGGCAAGCACTTGTGCTTGAGCAAACCAAGAGGGAGGTATAATTCTTATTTATACAGTCATCCCCAAAGGGTTCCTCAAACTTTAAACCAACAAACCTGAGCTGCTTTTGGTGGGAATTTGTATGTTTTCAAAATAGTTTTTAAAGCCCATAACTCAAGAGGAATTAATCCTCTTTAATTCTTCAATTTACTGCTAAACTGTTCAAAGACACCTTGGAACTTGGTATATTATTGTAACACGGGGACAAATGTGGCTTCTTTTAAATAACAGCAAGGTAATTTAAGTAGCCTGCAAATAACAGTAATTATAATTTAAGCTTGTAAAGTGATAAACACAATTAAACTGTTTGTGGTGTTGCCTATGTTCAGCCACTATATGTTTTAGAGTTTAGGTTACTGTTCTGGCATGCCTCACCCTTATGAGAGTAGTGTGGTGAGCCCTGAAGGAATGAGAGGAGAGGGGCAGGGGTCATAATGAGCCTAACTGATGCTATTAGCAGGTCATCAGCATCCTCAGGAAACACTCCATGGGTACACCGACCTCTTGATTGACAAGGGTCACAGTGCACTCATTGTATTAATACCTCATTCATGGTGAATGGAAAATAACTTTACATTCACAAATCTTCACATTCACACCTAAATCCTATTCAGCTTTTTGTGAGTCTGTGTATGGATTTGTGTACATGTATGTGACACTTTTATGTCTGTGCTGTGTGTACGTGTGTGTGTGTGTGTGTGGTGTGTGTGTGTGTGTGTGTGTGTGTGTGTGTGTGTGTGTGTGTGTGTGTGTGTGTGTGTGTGTGTGTGTGTGTGTGTGTGTGTGTGTGGGTG
>OMLI01061119.1:0-11293 GCA_900302605.1 Rondeletia loricata
AATAAGGAGAAAACACAACTTGACTCAGTTCTGTTATGCCAAATATGGTCTCCTCCTCAGCAGTCTGTTAGAAACGCGGCTTGAAAGGAAGAAGGTAAGATAGAGCAGAAACAGCTGACCACAAAATAAGACCGTAGCTGCTTGCAAGGACACACTTTCCCCCCTGTGGTATCACACTTTAGTGTTTGTCTTGAGACCATGAGAATACAGATACAGCCTACAGTGGACTTCTTCAGTTCATCTCTGACCCCAAGCTTGGCCTTTCTTACAACAATCAGCAAGGGAAAGTTGAAGAAGTGATAGTTGTGTCCATACTATTGATGGTGAGGGTGGTGAGTGATACAGGCCAAGCGATATCAACAAACCAATCCACGATTGCTCAATTCAAACTCCTAACAGTACTAAAAATCTAGTTGTTGGCTACATCAAAGAAGCTTCCCAGACTCTTTCAGGAATTCAGCTCAGAGTCAGGCAGATCTGCTATACTCTAGAAAAGCTTTATAAACCTAATTAGCTAATCCTGCATGACCCATGATTAAGAGTCAGCTTCCACTGTTTTCCCCCTTACACCTGTTGTAGTGCTGTCAATTTAAGTGAGGAATCTGTCTGCTGTTTAAAGTAACATGTAAGTGCTATGGTCAAAGATGCTGTAAGCAATAGACTGTAAGGGGAAATGTATGTGAACCTTTTTGGTGTTCATGTGAATTATGCACGACGCTGCAAGATAGTTCAGTCCCCACTCATCATGAGGGATTTGACACTAACACCTCACCTTCTCACTGTCCTGCTGAAAGGGTGGAGAGAGGCGCGGGCTGGTGTGAGAGCCAAACGTCCACTGAGTTTCCACTGTGCCTGCTCATGCACTCTGCGCCCATATATCCCTCACTATTTCCTCGTATGTATATCCTCACACGCTCTATAATCACATCTTACTTTGTCTACTGTGCCACGCAGGATCATCTTGGTGCACAGCAACCCAGCCGTGACCTTTTCTACCTTTACCGGCATCAGCATTTGTTAGCACTCGGTTACATAACAGCAGAAATGGTGACGCTAGCACTGCACTTTCTTTACGATGACGGTGGAGTCACACACACCTGCATCTTAGAATGAAGCTGAAACGATGTTAATGCCAAAGGAAACAACTTCAGAAAGCAAGGAGTTTAGAGAAAAAAACTCTTATCAGATGAACTGCTAGTTCCTAGGACTACGGTATTAAGTTAAGGACTGTTTGCTCTAGGTTTGAGCAACTACAAATAAACCTGAAACTGATTGCATGTGTCATTGTACAGCATGGATACACCAGTGGCAGATTGGCTTATGACCACTGGAGTAGACCTATGCCATCATAGCACTATTTCTTTCAATTGTAATAAAGTAATCATGTTTCCCTTATGAACCAAATTAAGCAATAAGCCACGAGAGGTTGTGCGTTACTGTGACTTTACAACAGCTAAGAGGCAAAGCAGAGTGAAACCCTCTTAGCTGTTCTTAAAGCAATAAAGCGTGGCGTCAAGGGATATAATTGCTTGCTTTTATAAAACGGAGGCAACACATCATTGTATTAAAAAAGAAAGAAGGCAAATGTTAAATTACCTGTAATCTTTTTAATCTATAATGAAATGTTATTCTTCTGCCAAACAGTATAGTTCTTGAACAGTTGCTAGTAAAAGTGGTTGCTAAACGACACATGAAGTAAGTAATGGTATGAGAGGTGAAGTTTCATTAGTACATGACTATTTAAATGAACAGTGATGCAGTCACAGGTGTGTTTATTGGGTATTTTACAACGGCTTTGAACTCAGCCAATCAGAACTGAGGGCCGTAACTTTCTGTTTCAGAGGGATGTCTTCCAACATGTCTCTTTGTGTGTGTGTGTGTGTGTGTGTTTCAGGGTTCTCTACATCCCCAGTATCTTCCTTCTCTCTGCTGCCTCTGAAGCCATGGACTAGAGCGACGTCTGGTCCTGACAGTCCCATGGTCATCAGATGGCTTCTCAACAACCCTCAGTGAAAATACAGAAAGTATGTTTGAAGTAAAAATTTGTTTTTAGTTACAAAAGTATGTTTTGTAACTAACACAGAAAAAGCAGAATCAGAAACATCGACATTGTCACTGATAGCAAAAACAATCCATTTACTGTCGTATGGTCTTAATATTTTGTATAAGCTTGATATGTTTGACAGATATGATACAATTTGCTCATTATGATTAATCACTAAGCTGGACAGTCCCAGGTTTCTTTGGCCCACATGGTGTTTTACATCAGACAGAAAAACATGCAGTAGGATGGTTCTGAGTCATAATGAGCTCCCATAGGGGAAATGGTCTGAACAGGGTTGTTCACAGGGGAAAAGATGAGGTCATGACTTATAATATTCAGCTATTTCCATGTCTCTCTCCTCACCACTAGACTCATTGCTTTTTGCTCTGCAAAGCAATATCACGATTCTCACTTCATGGTCAGCCTATTATTCTGCTCAGAGTCAAGTGTCTGCCCCAAGAGAGAGCTTAATGATGCGCACGTATTTTGTCTCTGTGGCGACTAGCTTACAGACTGGCTTTCATTCTCTATACTGAAGTTGTCTTTTTATCAGTACAAACACTTAGCTGCTGTCTAAGAAAGTAGTATACCAAATAAAAACTAATAATGTCATATACATATTGGGACACCTTTGATCTGATGACATGTTATACATCAACAATAATCCATCGTCTCACTCAAAGGCCCTGGCTGGTCGGTGACGGTGTTTCCTCCAGCTTGCAGGTAGTCAACTCTCTCAGTACAATAATGCACACCCAACACAATGCAAATGGCTGACAGTAACTAGGTCAGCTAAACGACAGCGTAAGTGCAGCTTTGACTCATGAATAATGCATATGATAAAGACTAAAGTTGCCGGATCTTGAACAAAGATATTTTCTCTCTGACGCCAGCGCTCGCTGAGTGGATGTTTCAAATCCGAGACTGTCTCAGATTCGGCCACGATTTATAAAGATGTACCGTGATGAGCTGTTCATCCTACCATCAGTGGGCCCTGCGAGAAGCTGTTAACATGACAGACTAATCTATTAACACTCTTTAGCCTCAGACGCAGGAAACAACAGCATTTGTTTTGTGTCAACTCTTATTTCCAGAGCAGAGTGTCTGTCCGTTCACTGCGGTGAGCCCAAACCTGATGGACATTCACATCACGAGGCACGCTGCTGCTACGAGTTAGAACTTCTCCCCTGCTTACTGCTCAGTATCTGGCAGTTTCCAACGTTGCTCTCACTCTTGAGTCAAAGCCAAACCACTGGTCCACACACAGAGGCCTGGGTGTCAGAGCTGTAAACCTGTGGGTGTTTGTTTCTTCACCGACAATGCTATGAGCGCCGCTCTTCTGACACCTACGCAGCGAGTGGAATGGAAGCTATGCATATACTCACCCATTCCCTGGGCTGAGGGAGTGAATGCGCGTGTGTGTCTTAGAAGTGTTGTTTATGACCTTGTAGCAAGGCAATGCATGTTGATCATTAGAGTCCAAGTGATATCTAGCCATGATGGAAACATGTTCTCCAGCTAGGACATAATAAGGAACATCGCACTCCTTTGA
This sequence comes from Rondeletia loricata, assembly GCA_900302605.1. NCBI lineage: Eukaryota > Metazoa > Chordata > Actinopteri > Beryciformes > Rondeletiidae > Rondeletia > Rondeletia loricata. Next base: position 3,597 of record OMLI01061119.1, read on the forward strand.
CCGGCTTCACAAACAACAGCGAGTCAACCTTCCTTTCAGTCCAAACGCAGTGTGCTGATGCGGTTGAAGATACTGGATCATACCCAGCAACCCCTGGTTGACCCTTGTTGGCAGGAAGAGGGTTAGTGTTGTTATGAGCATGGGCAGAGGGCCAGAGGCTGCTGGGATAGGCAGGTGTGTCCTGGATAAGGCCTCTGGCTGTGTTGTTGATATTATATCTGCGCTGCTGGATATTATGTTATGACCATTAGCGAGAGATGGGAGGAGCAGCGGGAGTGGAGTGCTATTCACAGTACTATCAAGTATGAGTACTATGAAGCATTACACATCAGTAGAAGCAGACAGAGACCATTGGCAAGGATGTAAGTACGTTCGATTAAATCCAGTAACTATTTTCTCCGGGCAGTGTAGCTGAAATGTATTTAAGACGGTGTGTTTAAGACCTGTTGTGTTTCTACTTTCTGCCTCTCCAGATGAGAACGTGAAGGCTGGCGTCCACCAAGGCCACCGCTGCACCCTGGGCGGCGCACACACATGATCACATGACTCTGGACATGGACGCGGTCCTGTCAGACTTTGTTCGGTCCACGGGGGCAGAACCGGGTCTGGCTAGAGACCTGCTGGAAGGTAAGACACGTGGCGCTGGAGACCGTTGACCAAAATACTGTACGGAAGACCCCGTTTAGGCTGAGATATTTGGGAATTTCTGTTTTGATCACCTGCTCCCTGTTGTGCTACGGCTGTACTCAAGCGAGCAGAGGAGACGAGGGGAGAGGAGAGGAGAGGAAAGAACAGGAGAGGAGAGGAAACGAGAGGAAAGGAAAGGAAACAAAGGAGGGGAGGGGAGGAGAGGAGAGGGGCCTGCAGCAGCGAGCCAGCCTGCTGATTTAGAGGCCGGTGTGACGGTTTTACGAGTGCACTCCCCAGGGAGAGCTTTGTGCCCATTCATTGGAACTCATTGAGGAGTGCATACAACAACAGCAAACTGACCATATGGTCATTTGAATTGGCTTCAATATCTAGAGTTAGTACAACAGTGATGTTTTATTTGTTCTATTTTTTCCCAAGGCCACAAGTGTAGTAAGAACCGCACAGCATTTGTACAATCTCCGCCAATTCCATGTTGACCAAAAGCATGGGACTACAGATTAGCTTACAGCACAATATATTTATTGAGCACTGTCCCTGTCAAATAAACAAATAAATACAATTCCAGGATCTGGTCAAACTGCAGTAAAAACGATTCTCATAGCTCCGACTGTATTCTAACCTTTGAATGCAGATGCAGTGTTAGTTTACTTTACTGAGATGTGCCACTGAAGCCTTTTCACACTAATCAGCCTTCCATTAGGGTATGAAATCCTGTTTGTGGGAGTGTTGCAGTACGTGCTTGTCCTGGTATCGCTGTGTCTTTGTTTGCACCCTGCGTCTCGCCTGACAGATGAATGAAAGTGTTGGGCGTCTCTCTCTCTCTCTCTCTCTCTCTCTCTCTCTCTGTCAAATTTTTTTCTGGTCCCCCTTTGGCACTCGGGGACATACTAGAGAGGCCGACAGACACAAAACAAGACAGAGCACTCAGACAAGACAGAGATGGGCCTGGATGTCCTATTTCTAACAGTCATATTATGCCTGCTGCTTATTTCTGGCGCTGGCTTTCCAGACCAGCATCAATCAGCTGCTCTGTGTCCCTCTGGTCTGAGTGAGGAGGAAGGTGTGAGGAGACAGACGAGCAGCGAGACAGACAGGCCGTGAAGTGTGACGACAGCACATGCAGTGCTTCCCCCTAGAGGCCGGTTTATGCACTGCACCTACACCATAGATAGCATGAAGGTGTTTTGACCTCCATTGTCAGATTTATTGTGAACCAGGATATTGATACAGGTCTAAACACATTACTGCATTGGTGGAGGAAATATAGCTTCCTGTAAGTCTCAGTGTGCCTTTACTTTTATTTGAACAGCAAGCAAAGGTAATTATCTCTAGTTTTGTGCTTAAAGCCAAATAAATTCTTGTAATGAAAGAATTCAGTTGGATTTTACAGGAGTGCTTGGGCATGACGATCTAAGCTCAACTTCCACTGTCCCTGTAGGGAAACTCCCCACACACACAAGGAGCTGGTTTAATTCAAAATCCTGTAATGAGAAAACAGGAATCAATCTGGAGTTCAATGCAGCTAATGGAGGGTTTAATGAATGTGCATACTGTATAGTGCAGACGAATATATCAGTGTTGTTTTTGCTGACACGGAGGAGAAAGGCAGACATTAACAAGGCAGAAACAATGCTTTACATGCTGCATTGATTGAAGGCTGATGTTTAGCAGTCTGTAAAGACGATGCATTAGGTGCTGAGTGGCTATGACGCTGAACCCTAAATTGTATTCTCAGATTCGACCGGCTAAAGCATAGTGAGATCCATACGGCAGAATCAGGTTTGCATTGATTGACGTGAGTGACGAAGATTAGTGGTGCCAGGATTCATCTTCAGACTGCCGAGACCATGTCTGGAAGACCAGAGGAAAGAAGACCGCTTCCTCTAGGTCTCTTAGACAGGGAGTCAATTAATGTTCCCTCTCTCTCTCAGACATGCTCACATTACACGCAGGCACACACTTACTGCGTCTTACTGTTTTTGATGTAGTCGTAGGTTACAGTAATGTGTGCTTTGTGAAGACTGTTTTCACAGATAGTTCCTGTGGCGTCATGACAGACAGCCCACTGAGTTATAATAAGACTGAGGCTTGACTTGTGTCTCTTAAACCTGGAAGGGCTTTCTGTCAGCACCCAGAGGAGACAACCGTTGCCGTTCATATTCAATGTCAGCTAGCAATCAGCCACACCTTTGTTCGTGTGTGTGTGTGTGTGTGTGTGTGTTCTGCAGGTAAAAACTGGGACCTCAGTGCTGCTCTGAATGACTATGAGGAGCTCAGGCAGGTCCACACTGCCAACCTGCCGCAGGTCTTCAATGAGGGCCGCTACTACAATCAGCCGGAGACACGTGACACACCCACCCGTGTCAGCAAGATCGATAGGCCGTGTGCGCAGAAGCAGGAGGACAATGCACAAGGTAGCAGGGGCACGTCAACACGACAATATTACCACCGCCGCCGATGGCTTCAACGTTTCTGCAGATGTATTTATTTGGTTCTGATGGCTTCCCACTCCACATTCCTGTCTCCCCTCTTCTCCCCTCTAGAGAAGCGTCTGTCCCGCGGGATCTCCCACGCCAGTTCTGCCATCGTCTCCCTGGCACGGCTACATGTGGCCAGTGAGTGTACCAGCGAGCAGTTCCCTCTTGAGATGCCCATCTACACATTCCAGCTGCCAGACCTCAGTGTCTACAGTGAGGATTTCAGGAGCTTCATAGAGCGAGACCTCATAGAGCAGTCCACCATGATGGCTCTGGAACAGGCTGGTGAGTACTATAGACAATTATATAGTATAGTATAACTATCCTACTGCTGAATTGAGATATGTAACAGGATCTTATGCATTCTGATGTAATCTTTATTTACAAGACATGGCCAAGAATGCAGCAGCAGACTTAAAGCTTCAGACAAACACCAGTGAAAGTCAATAGTGGAGAGGGTGAGACTGAGGGTGAGACTGAGAGTAAGACAGGGAGCGAGAGCAGAGCAGCACCATCGTAGCACCATCGTCTGGAAGCAAGACAAGGACTATTTCAAAGCATCCACAATTCCCAAAGGATTCATCATCCAGGTAAAGCTTAGAACTCACTTAGAGAAACTAGTTAGTGAGGTTTCAAATCTTTCAGCAGGCTTTTCCACGCAGAAGGTGCAGAGATCATAAAGGCTTTCCCACCTAATTCTGTTCAAGATGTGGGGACAGTCAACCGAGCAGAATATTGGGGCCATAAGCTATATTGAACTCCACATTCCTGTGTTATATAAGAACATAAATAAGAGAGAAGCTGTCCTAAAAAAAAGTGTTATAAATAAATGTTTACCACTGACTGAGCCAACCAGCCCTGGTGCACAATCTCCAGTGATAAATGAGGAATTTACAGTTGTAACAAATCTCACAGCACCGAGATAAACTGTACCCAAATTGTATCCATCACAAACTGCTTGTAAAGACACAGAGCTGAGGCATTCATATAAAAAAATATGGAACAACCAGGTTTCTTTTAGCCTCACTCCACTGTGATGGACCCAGAGCAGGCAGGTCAGGACCGGATCTGGGATGGATGGGTGCTTGAATCTCAACTGTAGTGATAGTGCATGTCATGCTTTACAGGTTATGTGGGTGATTCATGAACGTAACATCACTAAACAGACTGGGAATTAACATTTGGCAATATTTCCATAATGGGGAAAATATTTATATCTAATGTATGAAAAAATTAAATTAAGGGAGAACGAACAAAAACATCTGCATTTCGAGCACATCTACACTGAGGGGCAAATCATTCAGAGCCTCTTCTGTTGTTAAATAAATGATGCACTCAGATCACCCCAGACTCAGAGCAGGGAGGCTGCATGCAGTAAAGCAGCGTGCAGTGCCCAGGGCTGTGAAGCAGCCCTCTCTCCCTCAGGGACACAAGCTGTGGGAGGGGAGTGATGGAGCCAGGCACTGGGGAGGAGAAAGTGGAGGTACTGTTGGAGGTATATGGGGCAGGAAGACTTTCATGGCTTCAGAGTTGATTTGGGGATACTGCTGAGCATTTGAGGGTAGGTGCAAGCATACGGGCTGTGCTAATCGTTGCCTACAATGTTCAGCTATTAAGGCTCTTACGCTTGCTGGCTAATTGTTCTTAATGGCCCGTTATTTGCACAAGCTCCAATAATGATAGACTGAGAGACATTAGGTTACATTTAAATATGAGTCATTTAAAAGAACATGGACTGCTAGACTGAAAGCAACTCCTTTCTGTTACTTGTTCTTGTACCAAACGGTTTTCACTTTGACAAGTGGTTCCAGACATCCTTGTTCCAGACAGGGAGAGTTCATCTTTAAAGTGCATGCAGCATGTCCAAGACTGTTTTTCTCCACGGGTGCAGGTCGTCTGAACTGGTGGTCCACCATGTGCACCAGCTGTAAGAAGCTGCTCCCCCTGGCCACCACAGGGGACGGGAACTGCCTACTGCACGCTGCCTCTTTAGGTGAGCTACTCATGTACACGATATTTTATTAATTACAATAATATTTGATGTAACATAACAGTTCTTGAAGAAAAAAAAACATTCAGCGAGCAGCTTGACGTGGAACAACTGTGCGATGTACGCGGGTCAGTGTCACAGCTGTCTATTAACAGTGTCAGCGCCGTGCCACAGCTGCTGAATCCAGAGGAGAGAGTGAGAAAGGAGGAGTGAGAGAGCGATGGAAAGGAGGGAGGGAGGGAGGTAACTGACCTACAGAGAGTAGGAGACCGTCAGCTGCAGGGTTCGGGGCTGACAGCCTATCCAGGGCCAGGCTGAGGGAGATGGCCGACTCCCCTGTGTGAGGAGTGCTGGAGCAGGAGAGGAGCTGTTGGGGATGGATGCACCAGACCTAATGTAATCTGCATTGACAGACAACTAAGGCCCTTTGATGAGCGATGAAAGGCATTTTTAGACATGAAGGGAAGAGCAGAGGTCAACATACTCGTTGGTTGTTGGTGCAGTTAAGAATCGCAAACGCTTGTTTTAGCCGTGTCTTCGGTATGTGCTATGGTATGACTATGATGTTGTTATTGTGCCGTCTTCGTCGCGTACGTCCTCAATCCTAACATGCAGTAATGCTTGTATGTGTGTATGTGTTGATCAGGGATGTGGGGCTTCCACGACAGAGACCTGATGTTGAGGAAGTCCCTGTACACCATGATGAAGAGCGGAGCTGAGAGAGCAGCTCTGAAGAGGAGGTGGAGATGGCAGCAGACCCAACAGAACAAGGAGGTCAGGAGAGCATCCATCTTACCACGCTGCACCTCCTAAATGCATCACTACCATCTCCTTCTTCTCTTGATAACCATAGATTAAAGTATTTGCCAATCCATTAGAAAATCTTGTTGCCAAAGATAGGTCAGGCAAAGAACTAGCCCAGATGCTCATATTTAAAAGTGCCTACATGTGTGGGTGTACACAGCTTCAGGAAACAACCATGTAGATGTAGATGGAAGCACAGAAGTGGCATAATAATAGGCATTATGTGGGTGAGCGTGAGCACGTGCTTACCAGAGTTTCCATTTTCCTATGTGTGTGTGTGTGCGCAGTCAGGGCTGGTGTACACTGAGGAGGAGTGGGAGAGAGAGTGGAACGAGCTACTGAAGTTGGCCTCCAGTGAACCACGCACTCACCTCACCAAGAACGGCAACGCCAGCGGAGGGTAAGCTATTCAACTCACACACGCACACATTTCTCTCTTTAACTTTAACCAGAATCCAGAGGGAAACAGACCAGCGAAGGCAAAATGTGCAATATCACATAAGTCGCAGGAGAGATCAGAGAGCACTATTGGCGTCTTGCTGCCCCTGAATGAGTCGGCGGGAGGAGAGTCCCCAGGGTGTCACTGTGATCAGCGTCCTCAGACTGGCGGCCTGTTTGCCCCCTCACTCCACATCACACAACCCTGCATTACAAACCTCATTATAGGCCAGCGCACATTTAAAAAACCTGACCTTTTCACTGAGATGGATTTGTCAGGGAAACCCATTGCTCTCACTTGCTCTGTGATTCTCTCAAATTGTTTCCTTGATTTAATAACATGGTTGAAGCTCACATGCGACACTCTGCCATCTACTGGTTATCTTCAGTTTTCATCATTTCTACCCTGAGCAGTGAGTTGGTTTTAGCTGTAGCAGGGGATTTGGTTTGTGCGCACCCCTGTTGCATAAACAAGTGTGCGAGTGGGTTTATCTCAGGCCAGAGAAGCAGGTTGGAAACTAACTCTGGTTTCCTTCCTACCTACGCACAGAAACCTTGTGGTTTTCTCTGTTTCCATTTCCACTGAGATAAACATACAGTACACGCTTGCTCACACACACACCATGAGAAGTGATTGATCTGGTGAAACGAAACGAAAAATCACTAATGAACAGAGAACATGTCAGTTAACTGAGCACTGCAGTCAAAGGTCTAAAACTGAATGGAAAAACGTATTAAAGTACTTGCTGTGGGTTGAAATGTCATTCAGTCGCAGTAGGTTTTTGAGACTACCCAAATAATTACCATTCTTATAGATTCTTCTGTACGTTGAGTGTTGACTGCAAAGTTAAATGTGCAATTTCTATTGCCAAACCTCATTACACACCAGACAAAGACTGTTTCTTTGTGGTTTTGGATGATGGCAGCTGAAAAGAACACATCAGTTTGACATTGTCTTTTTATATTAATTCACAGTGTATTCACAGTGTCGACTTTTCCAGTACCACCATCTCTATCATTGAAAATATCCAATTAAGGAGTATAATTTACTGATTTAGTCTGGTGGTTTTAACCTCTCGTTGAGTTTGACTGTAATGCAGTAATCACGTTAGGGATGTTTGATCGTTCTAGTGTGCGATGAGCCCCTAAATAGGATGAGTGGGATTCACATATTAAGAGGCTCTTCATTAGAGTGAATGTGGCAGCATGGCTGTTTGTGTGGTTGTTGCACATCCCCTGGTCCCCTGATGGTTGCACGCCTGAGCCCTCTCCCTCTCTCTCTCTCTCTCTCTCTCTCTCTCTCTCTCTCCCTCTCTCCCAAGCGGCTCCCCGTCTCC